>LNAC01000109.1:1338350-1426540 GCA_002007465.1 Ailurus styani
CCCTCCCCGAGATCCGGAGGGCCGGGGAGGCTGCAGTGACGAATCCGTGAATGAATGAACGAACGAATGAATGAATGAAAAACAGGTGTGGGGACGCGACAGTGGCGAAAACAAACTAACACCCCCATCCCCCAATCCCTCGGCTGGGCCGGCCCCCGTCGCCGGGGCCGGGGGAGGGATTCTGCTGAGCGCGGCTACCCGGAGCAGAAAATCATAAAATCATTAGTGGGTGTTTATCTCAAGGTGCCTGCGAGGGTTGCGGACGGCGCGGGAGGCTGGGGGAGGGCCCGGGAGGGACTGCGGGTGAGGGTCGCGGTGCTTCTTTCTCCTCCAGGTCGGGGAAGGTGGGGGGGGTGTTGCCGAACCGTGGAAGGGGGAGGAGCAGGCGTGTTTATGGCTCAGCCTCGAGGCTGGGCTTGGATGCTGCAGGGGGAAAAATAGTTGAAGGCCTTGAGAGATTGGGGAAGAAACAACAACAACCAAAAAAACCAAGTTGGATTTTCCCACTGCCAGGTCAGGCTCTGACTTTGTGAGCCCGGGTGGATGCTTGGATTGGGGCGTGTTTTTTAAGGAGCCCGAGCCCAGCGGAGTGTGAGCGCGAGCTGGCCGCTGTAACTTAAATCCCTTGTTTGTCCACCATTGCATTGTGACTATTCAAAGCGATGAAGTTGTTGCTGGTAGGGCTTTTTGGGGTTTGGGCCGAGGTGGTTCTCCCTCGCTGCAAAATGAATGAATATATTACAGGTCAAGGTTAAGGTTGAAATGATGGGCCCCCTAAAGCTGCCCCCTCAGGCTCAGAGCTCAGGGAAACTCTGGGGATGCAGGGAAATAATTCAAACCGAGCTTCTTATCTTCCTGTTAAAGTTCTTGCCTGGAAATCTCACTTTGATGTGTGTGTCTGAGCGGGCAGCTCAGTCCCGCCATTGTTTGCGAGATGGAGCGAGATCCGCTGGTGGCATCTTGTTTACTTTCTTCTCCGGCTGCTCCGTGGGGTATGGAGGTTTGAAACCCTCTCCTTCCCCGGGCCCTGGCTCCTTTGATTGCAAAGGTAATTATTAAACAGGTCATTTGAAAACAAAAGCCAACAGCTCAAATTCTGAACCTTTCCCTCCCCCTCCCCCCTCAACCCCCCTCTGGCTGTTGACACCCCCCCATCCCGCCTCTACCTGCCCTCTGCCCGCCACCCCCTAGCCTGTCTTGAGCTTCCAAGGCTGGAGGTAAGAGAAACCGGCCTTGTTTTTCCAACCCTTGGCCCTGAGCCCCAGGCAGCCCCCTGGCTGATTTGTCGGCTACCATTCAAACCAGGATGATGACTCAGGCTGCGGCTGAGCGGGCCGGGTGGGTGCTGGAAGGAGGGGGCATCTGGGGGCTTCTTAGAAAGGCAGCAAAGAGCCACTCCCTCTGCCCCTCACCCTTTGTGTAGGGACTGGCCCTCTTCCAGCCTCCACCCCAGGGTCCAGTTTAGAAGACTCACAGACATGGAGGGAGGTGGGGGGGCGGGGGTGAGCCCATGCTGACCTCTCTGACCATGGGAATCCTACCCCTCATTGAGTTCCCCTTTCTCTCTCCTCTGCTGGAGGCCGCTGGTCTGTGGCCCAGGTGTCCAGTCCAAGCGCAAGATGACTCAGAGGTCAAAGGTCACCTCCTTGTCTCCAGGGTCTGGCTCTAGAAGGTGCTGAGCACATTTGTCAGACAGCTTTCCCCACCCCACCCCCGACCTAAGTTTAGCTCAAACTAGCCCAGGGGGCAGTGCATGCACACATACACACACACACCAGCGTCCCCGTGCTGCTGGGTCACAAGTTTTCAGCCACTTCCTATAGGGTCGTATCCTTGGCATGGCATTTGAGGCCCCATGGAATCTAGACCCAGAATCCTCATCTTTAGCCAAAACTCAGGGCAAAAACTCTGATGAGCTACAGTTCACTTACCCTTCCCTGCACACCCCTGTGCTTTTGTACTTCTGATTCTACCTGGAAACATCCCTCTCCCAATAAATTTCTCTTTACCCCTCAAGACCCTGAACCTTGCCTGAACCCCCCCTTCGCTTTGCCCCCAGCAGACGTAATTGCTTTTTCCCTCTCATTTCTGCCTGGGTGGATCCTTGGGGAAGGACATGGCATTGATAGGTACTCCCTCTGTGTGAGGGTGCAACCGGGTCCAAGAGGTGCTAAGATACCCTGCCCCTCCCTGTTCCAAGCCCAGAGCCTGATGGCGGTGCTGGGGGGCACAATAAAGTAAGGTGGAATCAGGAAAGGGAGTCAACTGGGGTAGCAGACAGGTCTGGGGGATTGCCTGAGCGAGCCTGGGAGGTTTCCTGGAGGAGGTGGCACTGGATCTTAGGGCTTTATAATAGGAATTAGCTAGGTGGGAAAGGGGATCCCGGTCCTAGTCCATGCACACACTGCCGTACAGCTCTGTGAACTGGGTTTAATACCCCTTTGCAAAGAAGGAGTCTGGGGCTCAAAGGTGAAGTGACTTGTTCAAGGTCACGCAGTGAGCGGGAGAGGTGAGATTTTTGAATCTTCTGGCTTAAGCTCAGAGATTTGCTGTTAAAGGTTCGAACAATGCCTGTATTCAACAGTTTCGTCCAGTTCTTCTGTGAGCAGCATATGGTTCTAAAGCCTTCAGGGGCACAGAACGGAAGCTGTAGGCTTTCTGTATCCTTTCTGCCCTGCGTCTGTGGACCTTTTCTCTCCGGGAACGCTCGGCCCACCTCACTTACCGGCTCCGTTTTGTACTTCCTCGCCGCCCTGCTCAGATGCTCCCTCCCCAGAACCTCTCATCACCGCTCAACTGTCCATCACAACATATTGTTGGCCTCTCACTGTCCCACCCAGATGGGAAACCTTATCCCCAGGAAGCTTTTTGAGCGTTGTCTTACCCACTGCTTACCCCCCACCCCCAGCCATCAACAGAGAGAAGCGAGGAGGCACCCACTGATTTCACCATCTCCCACAAAGAGGTAAAGATGCTGGGTTTGAGAAGGAAAGTGGCTTGCTCAAGGTCACCCAGGTGGGACGAGACAGAATTGGGATTTGAACCAGGTCCTTTCTCCACTGTGCTTAGCACACTGCTTTGTCGGCACTTAGTAACTGCCTGTTTGATGGATGTCCGACTCGTGCATGGAGTGACCCAGATTTCAGCCAGAGTCTCTTATGAGCGCCCTGGGGGCTGGAAGAGGCACGGCAGGTAGCAGCACACCTGGAGAAGCTGGCCAGGCGCCCCTGCCCCTGCCCAGGTTCAGGGCCACATGTGGGTGTGGCTGGACCTGCTGAGGCCACTTATTCTAGGCACAGAGCCGGAGGGCAAGACCCGGGGTGAACAAAATCAAGGCCACCCACAGAACCTGTCCTCTGCCCTGGTGATAGCCTGAGGTTCTGTAGCCTGGCTGAGGGCCCCCTGCAGCCCACCCTACCTCTGGCTCTCCAGCCTCATCTCTTCTGCCTCCCAGCCGCACAGACTGTTTCACCTGTGTGCACACGCGTGTACACACAGGCGCGCGCGCGCACACACACACACAGAGACACACACACACACTATGGCGTCTCCAGCCTCAAGCCTTTGTTCTGTCTGCCTGGAATGTTACCCTTTGCCCTACTCCCTTTATCTGCCTGCTCATTCTTTTGTTGGAGTCCATTTCACCTCCTCCAGGAAGTCTTCCCTGAGTGCACAGGCTGAGCTTAGATCCTTCCTCCGGTATGACGGGCTAAATCTGAAGAAGAGGAGATGGGACCAACCCCGGGATATCAGCAGGATGCTTTGGGTTGCGAATAACAAAAAACCTTCACTTGGCTGGCTGAGTTTGATAGGTTTGTGTGATAAGAGGTTGTGAGTCCGGTGCTCTAAGGGTGGTCACTTAAAGGCTTGACGATGTCCTCAGGCACCCGGGTCTTCCAGTCTGTATTTGGCCATCCTTGGCATGGCAGTGTGGCTCCCTCTGGAATGGCTGGGCCAGCTGTAAGCTTTATTGGCCGTCAGTAGGAAACCCAACATTGGGAAAGGCTCCCTGCCTCCAGAGTGTCTCAGAAACCTCTCCAGGAACACACCCCACTCCTGCACAGACTTCTTCGTCTCACTGAGCAGAACTGGGTCACATGAACAGGCCTGCACCAATCCCTGGCTCAGGGAATGAGACCATCACCGACCAATCAGGACCCACCGCTGCAAGGGGGGGGTCTGCCACCTGGGGGCTCCGGAGGGGCCAGGGGCAGGCGGAAGCTCCTGCTGTTCTTGTGGGACTCAGATTCACTCTCTACGACCCTCCAAGGCCAACCTGGGGTCAACTAATAAGTATATAGTAAAAATGAGGCCAACTCCAAGTCGGAGTTGGAATATTCCCATTTTGCAGATAAGGAAAGCAAGGAACTTGAGTGGCCTAGAACACACAGAAGTGGCAGAGCTGGGATTTGAACCCAGGAATTAAGGTGGTAAGACCTGTGCTGGTGGGGTACCTGGGCAGCTCAGATGGTTAAAGCCTCTGCCTTTGATTCAGGTCATGATCTCAGGGTCCTGGGATCGAATCCGGCATCGGGCTCCTTGCTCAGCAGGGAGTCTGCTTCTCCCTCTGCCTCTCCCCCTGCTTGTGCCCTCTCTGTCTTTTTCACTCTCAAATGCATAAATATAATCTTTAAAAAGACAAGAACAAACACCTGTCCCAGTGACCACTCAGCCAGGCCTAGGAGCCCACCTTGGTTGCCCCATCCCCAGGGGCCACTTAGCAGAGGTGTTGCTGAGAAGCCATCACCGTAAAGGGGGGACAGGGGCAAAGTCATTATCCTGGAGTTCATTCAGGTAGCAGGAAGCTGCAACACACGCTTGGTTTTTTGTTTTTTGGGGTTTTTTTGGTTTTTTTTGCCAGTAAAATGCTCTTATCTTTAAAGTCCACTCTAGAAAGAAAGTCTATCTCATTTGATTGGCTGAGAAAGCACCTCGGTGAGTATGAGGTAAGCATGTGCCCGCAGAGACCCACACTGCCCACCTGGGCCAGACCCACAGCCTGCTGGTCTCTGGTGCCCCACGGGCCTCGGGCGGGTGTGCGTGTTGCCGCCTGCGGGGAATCTTGCCAACAAGCCTCTGTGAGCACTCAAGACTTCAGAGCCATTTACAGGAGAAAAGCTCAAAATCACAAACAGTCCACCCAAAGTCCCTTGGTTTCCTGAGTGCACTGGGCTGAGCCCCCGGCCACCACCACCCCACTTGATTGCAGTTTAGGGAAAGCCAGGCCGGCCGCGGGGGGAGGGCCTGGGACCCGGGCCCTCGGGCAGAATCCCAGCACTGCGGCTTCCTGGCCCTGCAACCTGGGGCCAGTTGCTTGACTTAGCTGGGCTGTCACTTCCTTAGCTCTGAAACAGAGATAACGATCATGCCTGCTGCCTGGCCTCTTGTGAGGACTTCATGAGACGTGACAAGCACTTGCATAGAGCCTGGTCCACTATAAGCTCCAACCAGCGTTCGTGGAGAGAATGTGCCCTGGTTAGGCTGGGCAGGGCCAGGGCCGAGTCAGAAAAGCCCAGGGTTAGGTAGGAGGCTTCACGGCTCGGTGCCCGCATACACTCTAATTATAGCGAGGGGAGATTCTTCGCTGCCCTCCAGGAACCTACCTGGGGACACAGGTCGCTTGGGCCTCTACAAGAGGCAACCCAAATGCTCTGGGACCCCAGAGCTGCAAGCAAGTAAGGCTTCCCAGAGGAGGTGCACTGTTTGAGCCAAGTCTAGGCAGAATGGAAAGACATCAGGAAGCAGAGGTGTTGGGGATGAAGGAAGACAGGTTGGGCGGGTGGCAGGAGTGGGTGGGCACAGATGGGGCAGGGGAGGGTGTGGGTGGAGAGCACCAGGGTGAGCCCCAGTGTGAGCACAGCTTGGGCTTGGTTGTCCACGCAGAAACCCTGCAGCATGCACCTGCTCTAGGCAGGGCCCAGCCGGAAACACACACGGAGCTTCTGTCCAGTGGGAGGAAAGTGTGGGTTCTCCACCAGAGACAGAGGGTGAAGGGCCCAAAGACCCAGAGGAAGGGACAGCTGGTCACGGCCTCCGCTCGCCCCACTAGAGTTTGGTGCTGGGTCAGATGACACGGTTCGCTCTGCTTTGCTCAGAAGCCTTCTCAGACTACCCCCTGCTTCTCACCTGGCGTGGTGAATATTTCTTAATCTGATTTCTTCCTTCCTCCCTAGTTCTGTCCCATGTCCACACCATGCATACCCGATTTTAGAAGTGGGAGCTGTTAACTATCCCCAACCCTTAGACACCCTTCCCTCTGAAAGCTAGGGCTCTCCCACCTTTAAGTGGGGTCTGGATGAGTGACTTTCCTCCAATGAGCAGAAGGCAGCAGAGGTGACGGTGTAGGCCTCCAAGCCTATGGCATAAGCGGATAGCTTCTGCCTGGCTGTTTTTCTCTATCTCTGTCTCCCTGTCTCTCTCGGATCTCTTGCTCCGTGGGGGCAGCCACCGCGTCGTGAGGACACAGAAGCAGCCGTGTGGAGAGGGATCGAGGCCTCCCACCGACAGCCAGCCTGTGCCCGAGCCACCTGGAAAACAGACTGCTGCCCCGGGCAAGCCTTCCAGTGACCTCAGCCTTAGCCAGCACCTTGACCATGACCTCGTAAGAGATCCTCAGCCACAAGTGCCCAGTGGAGCCGCGCCCAAATTCCTCACCCGTAGGAACTGTGAGAGAGAGAGAGAAAAGTTTGTTGTTCTTTCAAGCCACTGAGTTTTGGGGTGATCTGTTAGGCAATAGATAACTAATACAGTGACCATATAATTTATCATCCACACGCGGATACTCTTGAGAACAACAGGGAGCCCTAAAAATAATTACCCTGGACAACAGGGCAAACCAGAACATGTGATCAGTAGTCCGACCTGACAGCCCTCGCAGGTGTTCAGATGACTCTTAGAGTTGGCTCAAGCATCACCTCCTCCAGGAAGCCCCCTGGGGCTGGGTGCGTGGTTTCCTGGGATCACTTGGGCCTCAGGGTATAGACTAGGAGGACCAGTCCCGCCTGTCCTCACTCCATGTGCGTGTCCAGGCCTTAGGACCAACGCTCTGTGGCACTGATTTGTCTCCCGTGGGACCAGAGCAGTCATAAAGGATGGAACTGGTCTTTCCAGAGCCTGCACATGGCTAACAGGTTTTTTTTCCCTTATAATGATCTCTGGTACAAGGAACCAGCCCCACCGGTGCCTGGAGCCATCGGATTCTGGTTGTCCAGCATCCAGAAAGGCCCAGGGGAATGTCCAGCAGCTGACAGTATACTACTTTGTTGGGAGTGTGTTTGCTGGGAGTGTGTTCAGTTAAACCTTTAAGGGGGAACTCATCTCTAGGTGCCTTATGTTCCTCCTTGCCTTAAATAGATGCTATTAGATGTACTCCAACCTCTGAGATCTGTGCTTAAAATCCTGGGGTCTTACCTGTCCACTCACGCATCTGCCCGTGGTATTCACAGTAGCCCAAAGGGGAAGGCACCTCTCGTGTCCGTCCACGGGCCAAACGTGGTACGTACATACAGTGGAATATTACCTGGCCTTCAAAAGGAGGTTGATTTTAACCCCCGCCACGGTGTGGATGAACCCTGAGGACATTACACCCCGTGGAGGAAGCCAGTCACAAAAGGACGAATACTTTATGATTCCACTCACATGGGGTACTTCAAGTAGGCGGATTTCTAGACACAGGGAGTAGGATGGCAGTTGCCAGGGTCCGGGGAGAGGGGGTCCTGAGTGGGGACGTTGTTGTTTAGTGCTTACTGAATGTCTGTTCTGCAAAATGGAAAGAGTTCTGGAGATCAGCTGCACAACAATGTGTGATATACTCAACACTACCGAACTGTACCCTTAGAAATGGTTAAGATGGGGGGGCACCTGGGTGGCCCAGTCGGTTAAGCATCTGCTTTCAGCTCAGGTCACGATAGCTCAGGATCCTGAGATCGAGCTCCACATCGGGTTCCCTGCTCAGCNCCCCCCCTGCCCCCCCCCCCCCCCCCCCCCCCGCCGTTTGTGTTTTCACACACTCTCTCTCTCTCAAATAAATAAAATCTTTAAAAAAAATGGTTAAGATGGTTTTATATTATGTATGTTTTACTGCCCCGCCTCCCAAAAAAGCCCCTAGGAACTTAGAGAGCCTGTGGAAACCAAAGGGCAATATGGCAGCCGGAAGGCAGTGAGCCAGGGCAGCTCACTGGTCCTCACCACAGCCCACTGTGTACCGTGACAGGCCCCGTTTCTCTGCGGACATTGAGGCACCACACAGTTCACTTCCTTGTCCAAAATCCCAAAAACCAGTAAGGGAAGAGTAGGGTCTTTTTATAACACCTTTATTGAGATAGAATTCACATACCATACTGTTGGCTCTCTTCAAGTTTACCCTTCAGAGGCGTCTGGTATGTTCACGGAGTTGCGCAACCGTCCCCCCTTTCTAATTCCAGAACATTCTCATCACCCCCAAGAAACCATGCCTACTAAGCAGTCACCCCCAGCCTGTGGCAACACCAGGCTGCCTTCTGTCTCTGCGGATTTGCCTCTTCTGGACATTTCATTTAAACGCAGGCCGACCATATGGTTCTCTGTGTGACTGGCCTCTTTCACTTCACATCATGTTTTCCAGGTTCCTTCCAGTCGTGGCATGTGGCGGGACGCCGTTCCTTTTTACGACTGAATAATACTCCATCGTGTGGATGTGCTACCTTTTGTTCATTCGTCCACAGATGGTCATTTGGATCACTTCCATGTTTTAGCTAGCATGAGTCACACTGCCGGGGACATCTGTGTGCAAGCGTTGGTGTGGACGTATGTTGCCGTTCCTCCTGGGTGCGCGTATACCGAGGATCACGGGGTAGCTCTGTGTGTAACATTCTGAGGAAGCCCCGGGCTGTCTTCCACACCCGTTGTACCACGTAACATGGCATCTCACACACCTGGGGTGGAGGGACTTGAACCGGCGTCGCTGACTGCACCCCCAGAGTCTCACGAGACCACATCGGCTTAGTGTGGGGAGGAGCCTGGAGACCCTTATTGGGCAACCCCAGTCTCAGGGACCTCCTGTTGCTTTGGGGGCAAAGAGGATTATAGGGGAATGACGGCCTACGCAAGCACCTAGGCCAGGGCAGGCCCTTCCCAGAGCCCTCCTGGTCCCGCGGGTCCCGAGCTTGCTGGAATTCAGTGTCACCGAGGCAGGCATGCCTGTGAGTGGAGGTGAGGAAGCATCCCGTGTGGGTTCTGGTGTCTCCTGGGCCCTCAGAGACTGCTCCCATGTGCCTGCTGAGCGTCAGCGGTCGCGACTAGGTGGGTGCCCAAGTGGTGGGCGTCGGGAGGGTACGTCGCTGGTGGGGCAGCCACACCCGGAGGCTCTGGTGAGGTGTCCGCGGAGGCCGGTGGGCTCCCTTGCTGACCTGAGCTGGGGGATGCCCGGAGATGAGCAGGGAGGGGGCCGGGGAGGAGGCCGCGGACGGGTCAGGCGTCTCTGCATGGGCCGGCCCTGTCCTGGGCTCTAACTCAGTGCCTATGTTCGAGGTAGGGTTAATTTTCCCTCCCAGCCTGGGTCTCCCCTGAAACCAGGCCGGGCCTCCTGGACGCTGCCCTGGACTTTCCCCTCCACACGCCGGGCCTCTGCCTTCCTCCACCAGGCCCGCCTTCCTTCTGATGTCCTCCCGACCCCTTCGTCGGCTCCCTTTCTCGAGCAGGAAAGACAGTGGGTGGAAATCCGTTCTCAAAGTTCAGTCTTTTTTCCTTCAGAGCTCAAAAGTCACCAAGGCAGTGACCGATACGGCGAACTTAGGGCGGACAAAGCTTAACCTCGAGATCTTTCTCAAGAGCCTCCTGTGCACCATTTTCCCTCCCCCAGGGCTCTGCGGGAAGGAAGGGGTCCCCACCCGGCTGACGGGAGACCGGCACTCAGTGACGCGTCCTGGGTGACACAGCAGACACAGAGCACGTTGGGGTTCACTCCGGCTCCCCTGCTCCCTGCCGTCCTCCACTCTGCTCCTTCCCCCCATTAACCCCAGACGGAATATCCTAGGCTGACGGCCCTTTCTCGAGGACGTGCCTGCCACGGTCAGTCCAAGGCCACCGCTAACCCACTGTGTCAGCACCGGGAAGTTGTCAGCTGCCTCACCTGGGACTCAGTGTCCTCGTCTTTAAAATGGGCGGCGTGGTATCAGTCTCGGTTGTGATGAGGATCACGGGGATATTTCATGCCGAGGACTCAGATGCTCAGCACGAGGCACCCTGGCCTGGCCGTTCATAGGAACTCGGCAGATGTTTATGGAGAACCGAAGTGCCCTGGGCTGGGGGCGGCTGCCCAGAAATCTGATCCCAAGGTCTGCAAGTGTGTCGCCCACTCTGGGGCTGAGTGTGGCCCCCGGGGCCCTGGCCTCTGCACTCAGCCTCCCGAAGCCCCCCCCCCACTTGTTTCTTGCTGCCCATCCCCCTGCAGTGCCCTGTTCTCTGATCAGGACAACCTCTAGTCTGCCCTGCGTGTCCCCCCCACACACCCGAGTCCCTTGCCCCCGTGCCTGTTCCTGGGGTCTGGAAGACAGTCATGTTCTGTGGCCAGCCTAGAAGGTCTGGCCAAGTGAGGGTGGGGGTGGGGGAATTCAGAAGGCTCTTTGGACTCCGCCCCCCTTACCTGCCTTAGGGGTGAGGCCGAGGTAGGACACTCAGAGACCGGAGATGCCACCGGCCGGCCGTTGGGACCCTGGGAGCTGCCTCCGATTCTTGTCTCCCCTTCCCACAGCTCGGCCCCAGGCAGGTGCAGCTCTGGGGTAGGGGTGGGGGGGCTCTCTGGTGTACTGCCTGGGAGAACTCATTTGCACCCCTCCCGGACAGGAACCCCCTGAGCTAAGCGATCCTTTGGGGACAGCTTGCCCACGCAGAGTGTCACCACTGGGAGCGAGGGGGCCAGAGGGCTTGCAAGGGTCACCTGTAAATGACAGGGTGCCACATCGGCGCCCGGAGCCAGGCCTCTGAGGGCCCCCGGCGGGCGGCCCAGAAGTCGGGAGTACCCGAGCGCCTGAAGGCAGCGAAACCACGGTTCTTTTTTTATCTGTTCTTTTCTAAATACTCTTCAGAGTAGAGCTATTCAGAGCGATTCCCCCCCTCAGCTTCCCTCTGGCCATTTCCCTCCCCCAGCTCTTCAGTACAAATGAGCCTGGTTTAACCGCCTGCGGTCTGATTCCACCGAACAGCAGAGAAGGCTCTGGCACCCCCGTCCTGGGGCTGTGCCTCATCCGGTGTCTGGGGCAGCCGTGGTCGTGGGGCCCAGAGACGTGGCCCCTCAGCTCCCACTACATCCCCCCGTGCTGCGGGCCTGCTTCACCACCACAATGTCCCTGAAAAGTCCAGTCACTGGAAAAATGCCCTGTGTTAACGCCCCAAGGAGTGCTTGTCCCCAAATGCCAGGACCCCTGCCTCCTCCCATAGAAGGAGATTTTCTCGTGTCACCCGTGGTTCTTGCTATGTGTCCGTGAGGGCAGGTCTCAGGTCTCTTCCACAGCCTCATCTCCTGTCCCTCCAAGGGCAGGGATGGAGGGAGGGCCCCGTGGGAGCAGTCTGGGTGAGCGTGCGGTCGGAGAGGCCTGTTCTCCAGCCCCCCGAGGGCTCGTCTGTCACCCCAAGGGAGCGTCAGACCCTTTGGATGGTGGCTGGAGAAAGGAGAGGCTGCCCCATAGAGAAGGTCCTTTCTTGCTGTCTGTGATTTCCTTACCCCTGGCGTGGGCCCTTGGCCCTTGGCCCTGAGGCTTCCTAGGCCCCCTCCTCTTCCACCAGTTCACACGTGGGACTTGATGCCAAGCCTGTGGTGAGTGCTGGTGCCATGGGGACTCGGACCTCATCCCTGAATGGGTGGACAGCCAGGTGGGGGAAACAGCTCTGCGACCCCTGATCACACCCGTTGTCTGGAGAGAGGGAAGTCCTCAAGGCACAGGGAAGGAGGCCCTGTTGAGGCTGGGCGGGCCGGGGACAGCTTCAGGGGAGATGGCTCTGAGCCAGGCTTGAAGCATGAAGTGGGGAAGGGACTTCCAAGGAGGAGGAACAGCATGTGCGGATAGCTCAGAGGCCTGGGCCATGTGGGACAGCATGGGGGCTGGAGACAGTGGCCCAGGCTGAGGGCATGAGGGAGGAGCTGAAGGGCTGTGTCCAGGCTCCTTGGTTAGGATTCTGTCCTTGGCCTAATGCCAGAGAAGGCTCCTGGGGGAGGGGAGGGGAGGGCAGACCAGGTAGAGGACAGCTTGGGGAAGGGCCTGGTAGAAAAGGAAATGAGACAATACAGTATGGAAAATGCAGGCTAGCAAAACCCCACTTCTGGCTATCTACCCAAAAGAATTGAAAGCAAGATCTCGAAGAACTCTTCGTACACCTGCGTTCACAGCAGCACTGTTCACGGTAGCTAAAACGTGGGCACACCCCACGGGCCCGTGGCTCCATGAATAGCTAAGCAAAGTGTGGTCTGTGCACACCATGGAATATTCTACAGCCTTAAAAGCGAAGGGCATTCTGACACCTGCTGCAGCCAATGAACCTTGAGGACGTTACGCTCAGTGGAATACACCAGTCAGAGGAGGACGGGTTCCGTGTGATTCCACCCACACAAGATGCTTGGAAGTTGTCGGATTCATGGAGACAGAAAGCAGGGCCGTGGGTGCCAGGGGCTGGGGGAGGGGGAGTGGGCAGTTCCTGTTTAATGGGTACAGAGTTTGAATTCCACAAAACAGAAGGCATCATGGGAGTGGACGGCAGTGACGGCCACATAATAATGCGAGTCTGTTTATTCCCATGGGGCTTAAAAACAGTTAATAAGACAAATTTTGTGTCGTGTGCATTTTAACACAATAATACACACAAAATTTTAATACGAAAATGTATACAGAACGACAGCAGCAACCCATCTAGGCTAGGGAGAAAGAGAAGAAAGTCGAGGGGTGGGGGCGTGGCTGGGTGGGGAGAGGACTGTCCTGGGGTCTGGACGGATGTGAGTCTGAATCCCCACTGCGTCAGCTGTATCTGCCTGCTCGGGCTGCAGTAACAAATACCCCAGGCCAGGCGGCCTCCAGAACAGACCGTTCTCTCGCGTGGATCTGGGGTCTGGAAGTCCAAGATCAAGGCGCCCACCGATGCAGGTCCATAATCCTCGGGTGCTCCCCAGCGGCTCTGGAAGGTGCTCTTCCCTCCCACCCCCGTCCCCCAACAGGCTGTGTTTGGGGCTTCTCTTGCCGGGCCTGGTGCTCTGGTCTCTACTCAGGGGGCAGAGCAACAGCTAGGCCTCAGGAAGCCTTGTGTGGGCTGTTTGTATTCACGTGTAGTCTGCAGATCTTAGATTTATGGTTTCCCCAACCCTGCAGGACCCCAGCTTCCCAGAGAGTGACCCGGCAGCTTCTCCTGCAACCCCTCAAGGGGGAGAGAGCAAAAAAGCACCAGGGTCAATCACCTGGCCTGTTAGATGAGTCAGAGTCCCCCTGATCGGAGGGTTATGGGTGGTGGAGAAGGGCCGCACCCCAGCCTGGGAGAGGCGGGGAGCCCCCTCTGTGCTCCTGGCATCAGGTTACGGCTAGGATGGCCCTGGACTCCAGGCGGGAAGTGACTGTCAGCATCACCATGCGGGTGGACGGCTGGGTCCTGCCGCCACCATGCCTCTAACCACTGCACCCTCCTTCCCCCACCTTCTCAGCACACCCCACTCTTCACTCTTTGCCTTTGCAGTTCACCTTAGTCCCACCTCCTCCTCCAGGAAGGCCTCCTGACCTCACTGTTTTTGCTCACCATCAATTTTGGGGTAGATAATAAATTCACAACTTATCAGGAATTCCAAAGATACACCAAGGTGCCCACCTTCCACTCCTGTTCCTGCCCCATAGACGAGACTTGTGGGGATACTTGGGGAGACAAATATATATAAACTTGCATATCTATTATTTCCCCCCCCTTTTTTTAAGCATGAATTGATATTAAACCACGCTCCCTCCTTCCCGTCCCACACTGGCTTTTTCAGCTGACATTCGTCGTAGCAGAGATTCCTGTCCTTCATTTGAACTGTTGCACCATGAGCCACGGAACAGGTGGCTCTCCTGTCCCTGACCTGTCACCCGCCAGTGGACATTTGTTCCCGGCCCTCTGTTGTTGTTGTCGTTGTTGTTGTTGACAGTTAATGCTGTAACATTCCATTCGGGGCCGAGACCTCCCTCTGCGTACTTGGGGCTGTGTCTGCAGGCAGAGGTCTGGAAGCCAGACCCGGGGTCAGAGCCTCTGCATGTCGGCAAGGGCCTCATGCGGTCCCTCCGGAGACGGGTTCTAAGTTTACACTGCCGGCACGGTGCCCTGGGCCTGCTTCTCACTGCCTTACTGCCCATCGTGTCATCCCACGGCCTGCAGGGTGGAAGCCCCCTCTTTCCGTCACCTTCCACTCTGGGGGTGCCCAAGTGTGTTTGCACATGCATGCGGGCCCGAGGTGCTTGGCCACCGTCTTGTCGGGGATTCTTCGTCACTGCCCATCTTGCCTCTCCAGTTAGCTTGCAGGACCCCAGTGAGCTGTCCCCCCTCCTTCCCCTCCCCCCCCAGGAGGGGTGCCAGGCCCACACTCAGCCAGCCCTCAAAGCTGGCTCCCTTACCCCGGGACCACCCCCTCCCAGATCCTGAGCTCTTTCCTCTCCACAACTGTTGGAAACCGTGCCAGGTACCAGGGCCCCAGCCGATCCACCCTCTGGCCACACTCAGCCTCTCCAGGCTGCAGGTTCGGGGCCCATCTGGGCCCCGAGTAGCACCCTCCCCGGGTCCTGCACAGAGTTTCTAGCTGTCCCCAGAGGTAATGGGTGCCAGGCCCCCGTGGAAACACCTTCCCACCCCAGGGCAGCGAGTAGGCAGCTTCTGGCCCCTTCCAGCCTCTGCGGCTCACTCCTGCCAAAGACCATTAGCCCTGGGGTCACCCCCTCCTGTGCGGGCAGAGAGGACGTTGGTGCCGTGGGGGGCCCAGCCTCTGGGGCCCAGAAGGTCTCCTGACCCCAACACACACACCACTTAGCACTCACATGTGGCCCATTCTGTCCACTTGGCAGCTCTCAGCCTTTGTCAGGGCATTGACCTCTCTGAGCCTCGACTTCCTCATCTGCAAGATGGGCTGATACTGCCAATGGCCATTTTGATGCCACATTCTGTATTTTCTCACCTCCTTCCTAGCACTACTGCCTCCTTCCCTCCCTCCATCTGTCTCGGTGACTTCGGCAGACAGACCGTGGCCCCAGGGACGTTGGCCATCGCCAAGTGAGGATTTTAATAAGAGTGAAGTATTTGGCCCAAAGCCCATGGAAAGCCCTTGGGGCCTGGACCTTGTCACCGTGGGGCGGCCCGGAGAGGTGATGACAGGCGTAAACCAAGCACAACCAGATGCAGCATCCTCGGGGAGGCGTTGGTGGGGAGGTTGAGTCGTGAGTGGGTGAACTGGCCCCGGGGGCGTCCGTGTTGAAGTTGGGCCCCAGTCTTGACTCTGCGGGCCAGAGTGCAAGGTAGTGAGGCAGCGCGGGTGGGAGTTTTGTAGGCATATTTCGACTGAATCCTGAGTCCCCGGCCGGATTCCTGAACATTCCAGAAAGCTCCGGGGCGGGTGACCCCTGTCCAGGTAGTAAGCAAGGTCCTGTTCTGACTGGGCCCACGTGGCCGGGGCAGCCGGACAGATGAGCCCGCCGGACGGTGTGCCGGGGAGCGGGGGTGCAGGGCCGCGGTCTGGGTCCACCCCTCTCCTGTCCCCTCCCGGAGGCCTTCCCCCCGTCCTTGGGGTAAGTGCTGCCTTCCTAGTGGAGAAGGATGGATAGCACCGTGAATCCCTCGTTCTTGGACCATCTTCGGTTCAGATTTCATTTCATGGATTTGGGACTGAATCCTAGAAAGACAGGACTGGCCGTGGTGCACCGTGGTCCCACCAGCGCCCCCGGGGAGCCGTTCCACACCATTTTCCAGGGCCTTTTCCTCATTTCAGCCCTTTACGCTTCATTGCGGGGCCTCTGTCCCCTTCCTTCACCAACGTCTCTTCTCCGTAACCTGTGAGGCCTTCATGGGTGCCAATCGCCGAATGCTTATGTCCTCCCAAAACTCATATGCTGAAGCCCTAACCCCGATGGGGACCGTATTTGGAGGGAATTATGGTTAGATGAGGTCGGCCGACCCTCCCAGGCCCACGCAGGGAGGACTAGTGGAAGGAGCCCTGAGTCCAGGCTTGTTCAGACCCTCCTCCTCCGCTGACGGGACTGCGTCCTGAGCCTCAGTGTGCCCACCTTGGTAATGGGAGGGTGAAGAGAGAGGCAGGAGGTCAGGGCTCAGGCCCAGCGAACCGTTTTCCTGCCCTTTCTTCCTGGCTCAAGGCTGAGCTCCTTAAAAGTGGTCAGTGTTGGGTTCTGTCCCTGAGGACTCTCCTGGGAGATGTCGCGGTAATGGCCAGCATCGTGTTCCAGACCCTGCGTCATGCCTTTTGCTCCTAAGGGGCGCACTGAGGCTCCGGACCATGCAGCCAGCGGTGCCGTCCGAGCCCAGAGTGGTCCCAGTGCCGACGGCGTGAGGGTTAACCACAGCACGGTGGTCGGCAGGTCACCTGGGCCCGGTCCAAATCAGGAGCCTCAAGCCGCACGTGGCTGTTCAAATTCAAATTAATTAACATCAGATCGAACCAGAACTTCTTCAGCCACACTAGCCGCATTTCCGAAGGGCTCCGTAGCCACATGTGGCCAATGGCTATCGAACTGGACGGTGTGGGCACGGAACATTTGCATGATGCCGGAGCACTCCCAGACAGCACTGGTTTAGAACATTCGTTTGCGCAGCGAGACAGAATGCCGGATCCGTTTTGGCAGCGGCCGGCCTGGTTCAGGCGTGGTCTCAGCGGGTCAGACCCGGCCGTGTTTGCCATCCCTTGGAGGCAGGTGCACACCGTGGGCTCTAGACTGAACACTTGTGCATGGTGTCGGGTGCTGTGGTTGGGCCTTGCCTGGCAGGGCTGGCGGGAATCGGTTCCACTGGGAAACCACAGCCACCCACAGACTTAGCTGTTCAGCTTTGCGCTCAGCACCACCTCCAGGAAGCCTTCCCTGAGCCCCAGACCTCTCCCTTCCAGCATCCACCACTTGTTCCTCCCTGCTTATTCCCTGAGTCACCCCCCCCCCATATAAACACATCATCCTACCTGCATCCCTGGCAAACAGCCCTGGGCCCGTGGCACCCTGGTGGACAGGCCACATGTTCTGACTTGGGGAGCCGCAAGATACCAGCCCAAAGCACAGCGAGGCACAGGACAAGCCCAGGGTGCCCCAGCTTCCTGGGAGTGACACCGGGGGGTGGGGGGTGCTCCGAGCTCACACGCCTTCCTGACTCCCAACCGAAGGCCCTCCCAGGACGGTGACAGGGCCCTGAGGTGGGACTCCCCAGTCTCTGGGCTTGGGCACTGGGAAGTTCCAGAGGGAGGCAGGCCCGTTGGGTCAGCGAACCGCTGAAACTCCCAGTTGGTGTCCAGAGTTGGCTGGTTGGCACAGGCCACTCAGTTTTCTCTGGTTTACATTTTGCTTAGCCGACTCCTGACCCCACCTCAGAGGCAGCCCCGGGGAGCTCTGAGGAGTCCCCCCGCCCCATTCAGAGCTCCAGACACAGACCCCACGGGCGGCCACTCCCACGGGCACCCCTTGCCATCCGGGAAGTTGACTCCCCCTAAACCCTAAACCCCAGACACTTCAGAACGTTCAGGGGTCTGGGAAGGGAAAACAAGGTATTTGGAGGCCAGGCGTGTTTTCTTTGGCCCACCCAGTGTGTTTTTAAAAAATTATACCGTTTCAACATTGAGAGAGCTCACAAAACTCTGGATTTCCACCTTCCCTGGAAACATTAGAAGGATCCCGTGACCCAGGACCCACAGGGTAACAATTTCTCAGAGCTGAGTGGCAACTGACCCCCCTCCAGCAGGGAGGGGCCCCCCACCCTAAGGCAGCCTCCCCTGTGGCCCCTCATGCTGAGACCAGCTGGGCCCGTTTGTCATCGTGTTATTCCCAGCGAGTTTTTTGGGTACAAAAAAAAAAAAAAAAAAAGTCTCTATTCTTCTTGCCCAAAAGTGCAAGGAAGAAAAATGTGGAAGAAAAACCACGCATCTTGGTGCAAGTAAGGACCGTTCCTGGGTGTTTAATATGCAAAGTGTGTCTTCCTTACCCCTGGTTCTCCTCACCTGAGGATCTCAGCTGCCTGCCCCGGCTGGCCTCTGAGTGTAACCTCTGTTCTAGACATTTCCAAGCTCTTCGTTGATTGAGGGCCTCCTCCCATCCTCCTTCCCACCCTGGTTTCCTGTCCCTGGAAGCCCTGTGAGTGCACCTGTGTCCAGCTCCCGATCCTGGGGGGCTCCGGCAGATACCATGGACTCAGTCAAGGCCGTGGTGACTGGCCATAGCTCCTCTTGGTGCTCCTGGCCATCCCTCGGGGCTCCCAGCTGGAGGGGCATGTGGGTTGGGGTCTGCCTCGGTGCCTGTCTGACATGGCCAAGCTCACGGGCTTCCGTGCCCGGGTCCTGCATCCTGGAATCCCCCAGGGTCCCCGCTTTGGACGGCGATGGATGGAGCCTGAGCCCAGCTCCCCCCACTTGAGGGAAGACAGGACCCAAGCAGAAGTAAGTGAGGGGTGTGCAGAGATTGAACAGGGAGATTGCTGGGGAGATGCAGAAAGAAAATCTTTAAAAAAAAAAAAAACACCAAAAAACAAACAAACAAAAAAAAACAGACCCGATCCGCTGCCACCCCCTCCCCTTCAGCCCCGCCTTGTACATTTCATAGCTTTTTTTTTTTTTTAATGGACCTTGGGTGCACAGAATTTGATTACTCATCATCCTTGGTCTGTGACATACATATTGATCCTGCTTTTCCTTTACCTCTGTTTATTATTTGAAGAACAGTACCCCCCACTGTGACCATGACATTGATGGTGACTGCCATCTACCCACGCTTATCTTTCCCTTGACTTCTGCAAACAGCGTGGTTCCGGGTTCTATCTGAAAAAGCAAGTCTGGCTGTGCATGGCCTCCTGGGCTTCCTTTTCTCTGCCCAGCGTCGTATTCCAAAGCATAGACGGGTGTAGATGGTTCAGTCATACCACCGTAGACTTTCTCTTCCCTGCGTTAGGGTCTCCGCTTGTGGGGTCCCTCTGGGTGCTGTTTCCCCGGCGTGAATCTCTTCCTCCAGGCCTCAGCTCATGTGTCCCTCCACGAGCTCGTCCCAGGCTCCGCATCCAAAGGAGGCCCCGCTGCTCTCTGACCCTACCCTTCCATGTCACAGCCTGCGGAGTGCTGGAGAGGGCAGGACTCAGGCGGGTTTGGGGGCACCAGGATGTGCAGAGGGAGTTTTGGGGGCAAACTTGAGCTGCTTTTGTGGCATTATAGGAATTTGGGGCACAGGAAGGCAGCCAGGAGATTTTTGTTGTTGTTGTTGTCGTCGTTTTTAAATAAGGAGGTCCATAGTATCTTGACCCATAGTAGCAAAAAAACCCGGAAACAACCAAATGTCATCCACAAGAGAAGAGATAAGTAAAAATATATCATAATACATCGTAAGTGTATATCAACATACATATCTTTTCGGCAATAGAAAGAGCCAGCAACTCTATAAAACAAAATGGATTGATCTCAAAATACACTGGACAAAAGGAGCCAGACCCAGAGCGGTCCCCACCATACAAGGTCATGGTGATGGAGCTCACGGAGCAGACCGACCCTTGCAGGCGGTGCGGGGCGGCGGGGGGCGGGGAGCAGGGCTTGCCTCTCATGGGTCGGAGGGGCTGACAGGAGGGGACAAAAGATCCTGCAGTTCTGGGAACATTTGTATGTCAACCGGGCCGGCGCGAATGTGGGGGCGTCTGTTTGTCACAGCTCATCCACCGTACCCCTGAAATCTGTATGTTTCATTACAGTAAATTAAATTGCGGTTTTAAAAAAAAGAAGTAAAAAAGGTATAAGAAATGATGATCCAAGCCCCGCTTTGATCTGATGAAAAGCATGTCTCGCCTAAAATGATGAGGGCCATTTGGGAGCTGTTGCTTGGTGCGGGTACAGTGGCAGCGACCCTGCCGAGGGGCTTTGTAGAATGTTTTCTCCTCATGAGCACATCACTTCCTCACTGCCTCTGCCTCCCCTCAAACCTGTGTTCTGGGGACCCTGGAGGCCCGCCCAGGGGCGTATGCCGCGTGGCCGCCTCCAGGCAGACCACTCGGCATGGTTGCTTGATCATGGCCTGAAGGAGACCCAAGGGGGACCCAAGGAAGGAAGGGAGCTTCTGCCTTTGGCCTCCACCCAGCATGCCCCGCCCCCTTTGGTGGAGACGTGGCAGCCGTGTGGGGTGTCACGGATCAGACGTCTGCGGCTCTGTGAATTCCCATAGCCCGGCGGCCCCTGGGGAGACCAACACCCATGAAAGACCTGGCATTTCCGAAGTGTCCCCACTCACCCCTTTCAGTGGCCACACCCCTCTCCTGCCCACTCCCTGTCCTGACCTCTCTGGCCTCTATGTGACTCCGCCTATTTTGGGTGTCTAGACTGGGACAGTCCCAAGCCAACCAAGATGGTTGGTTTCCCTAGTCACCTCCCTGCTGGTGACATGGTACACAGGCACTGCACATGCCCAGCAGAAACAGGCAGCAGGGGGAGAGCAGAGGCTTCTTGGTGGACACTGCCCTGTGGGTCAGCTCTCGCCCAGGCTGGGCCAACAGCAGCACATGGTAGCGGGTTTGCTCTGCCAAAGCCCCCGGCTGGGCAGCTGACCAGGGGCCCCTCCTGCCCAGGAGGGTGTAAGCATCCCGCAAAGAGGGCTGGTACCCCTACCCCCTGCCCCCGCAATCTCTCTGGCTTTCCAGTTTTGGCCATACAGCTTCAGCTGTACCTTTTAGAGCCTTACAGGTGACTTCCAGTGTGTTCAGCAGTGAAGAGCTGGGGTTCTTTGCCCAGAAGCCCTGTTCCCACTGTGGGAAGAGATGATGGTCCTGCTGGACCCCTTCTCTGCCATTTTTGCAGCAGAGCAAATGCGCATGGATCCCCAAAGGGCAGAATTAAGACTAGCTAGGTATCGGTTAAGTGGAGACCACATGGATAGAACCTTCTAGAAATAAGCTACTCCAGGAAAGAATGAATCGCCTCAAAAAGGAGTGAGCGTCCCCTACCTAGGGGTATGCAAACAGGAGCTGGGTCTTCATCTCTCCAGATTCCATTACTGAAAGAGGTGACACACAGTCCCCCCCCCAGCTTAATTTTGTGCCCCTGCTGTGTTCCACCTCCCTGTCTGGGGATTTCAGGAGGGTCCCTGGTCTGCGGTTCTAGTGGGGAACCTGCTATAAACTGTCCCACAAATTGAAGAAGCCCGCACAACTCCCTTCCCTCTGCTCACTGATCTGGCTCACAGATCGGAGCTATCAGAGCTGGTCGGCCAGACAAGTTTACCTGGAAATCTGGAAATGGCCCTTCCTGGCGGCAACACCCCCACCCTCCGCCCTCCCCCTTGCCTCCTGCTTGAGGTCCGTTGCCGGAACAGGGCTTCGACTGGCTGGGGCTTGCCAGGATGCCTGAGGGGAGGCCCGTGTGAGGGCCTCGCTCTGCTGGGTTAGGAATCCGAGAGTAAACAGATCGAGTTTCCAGTGTCAGCTGGGCCTTCCATAACAGGCGCCACAGCAGTGGAAAATGAGAATGTTCTCTGAGATGACTCAGCCTCCCGGCCCCCAGGTAGGGGCAGCCCCTGGCCTCAGCTCTGCCCTGGTGACCAGCTGTCGGCCAAGCCCCAGGGGATGGCAGCGGGTTTCTAGCCTCGAGGGCTGTGGTGCACTTATGCCGCACACTGTCAGGATGCGGGCATGTGCGGCCATCTTGGCCGACTGACAGGTTGCTGTCCTCAGTTTCCCCGTCTGTAAAATGGGATCAGCAGTTCCTCTCCCTGGTGGAGGGGGGCGGTGTGAAGTGAGTTCAAGGCAGTGAGAAGTGAGTCCAAGGCGGTGTAGGCGGAGAAGGGCACATTGGAAGCTTGGGGAGAAAGCTTGGACCACCGCAGCTGGAATCCTGGGAATGACAGAATTGAGGGGGGGGGGGTCCCTGGAGAGCCACCTTCATCGGGGAGGGGAAGAGAAGTTACTACAGGAAACGAAAGAGGGGCATCGCTGTTAGAAGTGGGAGGAGGCTGTGTGGTAGATTCCAGCATCCAGGGGAAGGCGTTGGCCAGCCTGATGGGGTCTATCTGATCAAGGGCAAGGACAGGAGGGCGTGAGAGAAGAGGCCGCAGGGGTGTGGCGGGAGGAGGTCATTGCCGAGCTGAGCCACATCCTTCAGAGGCCAGAGGCTGGCCAGTGACAGTAGCCGGAGGGTTGGGGTGACCAGCTCGGGGAGGGGAAAGAGGAAGGTGTGGCCTGGGGAGGAGATGGGGATGAGGGAGACTTTTTTTAGGATGTTAGAAACTTAAGCCTGTTTGTAGTTAAGACCAGGAAGCCAAGAATGAGCTGGAGTCCCGAGAGGGAGGGAGGGAGGCGCTTGTGGGAATGGCAGAGAAGCTTGCCCTGGGGCTGGTTTTCTGGGGCCAGAGACAGGAGATAAGATGGGTGAGAAAACAGAGATGTTTTGAGAGGGGGCCCTCCCCAAACCGGGGGGTGTGGGGTCAGGGTGCAGAGCTTGGAGGAGGGGGAGGGCTGGCTGGGCGCGAGCCGGGCCCTGGGGGGATTTCTGGCTGGAGGTCACGGCTGAGAAGGTCAGTTGCCGGACAGAGGTCATCTGAGGATGGGGTCGGCCAGCGGGGCCGCCCAGGACACCCCACCCCAGAACCAGCAGCGGATGGCACAGAATCCGAGTGGCTGCCGGAGAGGAGAGGCACTCAGGTGACCCAGGAGCCAGGGGCACTCAGAGTTGCCAGGCAACAGGGCAACACCCCAGCTTGGTTCTGCAGTCCTGTACTGGCCAAGCCCTCTAGGGGCTGTGGTTTCCAGTTAATAGAGTCAGGGGCTTGGAGGGGGCGGGGGTGGGGGGGCGCCCAGAGGAGGGGGCACCCAGGACGACTGCTGATGGCTTTGGGGTCCAGTGTTTTGATGATTGTTTTCAGCATCCCGACAAAAGCCTGGAAGGGTAGATAGGAGGTTGTGTGTCTCTGTGTGTCCTCAGCTGAGGGACAGGGGATCTTGAATAAGCTTCCCTGTGTCAGGAGGGAACCAGGAGAACGTCAGCCCTGAACCCAGACGGAAAGGAAGGGGAAAAACCTGGTGTGTTGTAGACCCGGGGCTTTTACCCGCAAGGGGGTGCTGACCTCTCACCCTGGCTCCCGCGATTGGTGGGGAGGGGGTGTTGCCCCTCTCGGGGAATGGGGAGACGGACTCAGGGTCACGTAAATGTCTTAGGGCCACAGGGCTGACACCGTAACTGGGACTCACACCCAGGCCCCCTGACTCCGCAGAGCAGTGTTCTTTGGGGAACCCAACCGTGGGAGCCACAGCACCATCAGAGTGTCAAATAGGTGCTGGACTGTAGGGACCTGCTCAGGGTGTGAAGATCTATCCATGGAGCCAAAGGGAACCCCCAAATCACTGACCAGCCAGGGCCACCTGGCTCGGGGGAAGCTGCAGCCCGGGGACGGGTCCTGTCCATTCATCCTGCGACCCTTGCCTGATTCTGGCGCCTGGTCCCCCTCTGGCCGCCTTCTCTGGGTGGCTCTTGAGCGGCGTCCCCCCGCCATGGCTGCAGTTCTGTGTCTGAGTCCAGACCATCACCCGGGTTTGGCCAGGAGTCACCCCCGTCCCATACTAACCCCCACCCCAGGTAACCCCATGTTCTTCATCCCCTTGCTTCTTTTTTTTTTTTTTAAGATTTTATTTATTTGACACAGCGAGAGAGGGAACACAAGCAGAGGGAGTGAGACAGGGAGAAGAAGCAGGCTTCTCACTGAGCAGGGAGCCTGACGCAGGACTCGATCCCAGGACACTGGGATCATGACCTGAGCCGAAGGCAGATACTTAACGACTGAGCCACCCAGGCGCCCCTCCCTTGCTTCTTTTTTGTGTAGTTATTTTGCCACTAGATGTGGTCTTAAAGGTGTATTTTATTTTTTTAAGTGCGGTTCCTTTTATCTCTGCCCAAATAGACGATGCTGTCCATGGTGTTTGGGGACTGACTTTGCCATCTACTATCATATTGTTGAGACTCATTCATATTTTTGCAAGTCACAGTAGATTGTTCATCCTGACCGCCGGGTCCTACTCTTCTGTCACCGTCCGCCTCCTTGCCCGGCAAGGGGCGTCTGGCTTTATAGCCAGCTTTCCGATCCCGAGAACAAGTGGTTATAAATTCTCATGTCTGCGGCTCCTGTGACACACATGTGAGAGGGCGGATGCCTCCCAGGGAATGTGTGCAGCCCACACCAGCCTCCCGGCTGCCCCCACGCGAGACACCGTACAGCCTAGCGGACCCGAGGCCGTAACTGCCTCACCCTAACTGAGCCTCGGGCTTCCTGCTGGCAAAATGGGAATAATTAGTTGGGCTACCCATCTATTTGGTTAGTGCCGATGACGCACAGACCGCATCACCTCTGTCCCAGCCATGCGGGGGCGGTGGAGGGGTGGGTAAGTCTCGGCCCATCTCCCAGGAGCAGGTGTGTCGCTAAACACAGATGTGGAAGTGAATGATCTCTGATGTTATCATCACTGGGGAGGGATAGGCCGGGGCTTTGACCTGCCTGGGGGTGCTGGGCTGGGGTGCTGGGGTGCTTGGCTCCTGTGTGAGACTGACCCGTCTCTGGAGAGGGTCGGGGTGGGGGCCAAGGGAATGGGGAGATCTGGAATCAGGCAGACATCATTTTACACCAGAGAAGCCAAGAACCTTCCCCTGCCTGCAAGGCCTGAGCACGGCCAGGAAGGGAATGCTCCTGGGGCGCTCCGGTTCCGCCCGGGTCCCCAAGCCAGCTCCTGGACTCGCCGCTTTGCATAACCATGCTAGCTCAGGCAAGATCTTGAGCACTTGCCCTGTGGATTCAGTACCTCCTTAAATCCCTCACTACCCTGCCAAACCTCTTTTGGAGATAAGAAAGCTGCTCCAGCTCTGTCTGGGGTAGGTGATAAAGCCAAGATCCACACATGGGCCCTTTCTATCTCAGACCCCCCCCCAGGGAAGAAAGAGAACTATCAGTCAGCTCTTCTGTGCCCTGCGCTTGGCTATGGTTCATGAACCTAGCTAGAGCCTGGACTTCCCTGGAATGTGGTCCTACCCTGGCAGGGCCCTTCCCCGCCCCCGCCTGGCTGCCCCAGGCCATTGGGACATGCATAAGGAGGCTTGTGGCTTTGGCCCTCAGTGCAGGACTAGGCCAGCCCAGTTCCCCACCTTCCCCAGGTCTCCATGGAGGAAAGAATGGAGGTGTCAGCGGGGATCAAACTCAGAGGTGACAACAACCTGCCTGCTGACCTCATCTCCCCGAGGTGTTGAGTCTTATTTCCTGGCCGCCCACGGACCCACGCCCACCACCTCCAGCCTGATCCAAGGCACCGTCGGCTCTAGCTGGTGGCTAGCTGCTCTTAGGGCCCCACCCACTCTTTACAGGGGCCACCAGGCATCCTCCCGCCCCTGTGACCTGTCCCGTCATTGCCAGCCACTCCCCCTCCCCCTCCCCCACCACCAGCCTCTGTCACTCCTGGTGTGCGGCTGCTCCTGGGACAGGGGCACACCAGCTCCTCTTCCCCCAGGTCCTGTGGGGACCTTGCCGGCGTCTGCTCCATTTCCCTCCTTATTGTGGCCACACGGACCTAACCGAATCGACTATTGTCGCCGTTCCGAAGCACGCGTGTTAGTGGCATCAAGCGCACTCACATTATTGAGCAGCCCCCCACCCACCATCCCTCTCCAGAAATTTTCCGTCATCTCAAACTGCCGCTCTCTATCCATTCAGGGACTGCTGCCCACCTCCCCCTCCCCGCAGCTCCTGGCAGCCGCGCCGTGCTTGGTCTGAGATCGCCAACCGCTGTCCCCCAGCCCCTGGGCCCCTTCTCCACTTTTCTGATTTGGTCTGCGGCATGCATCGCCTTATGATGCACTATTTTTTTTCCACCCCTCCACATAAACCCCGATTGTCCGATTCTTGGAGGCGTGTCTCCAAGCACCTGCAGGTCTGACTCCGGCACAGAGCCCCTGGGCTCTCGGGCTGAGCCTCTTCCGTCGTAACCCGTCCTGTGGCTCCCTGGTGGGGGCTGGGCCACGGGTTAGGTGGATGGAGACTTTTCAGCCAAAGCTTATTGCTTGGAGGGTCAAGTGTGTAAGAGCCGGCTCCACACGGCACCTTGGAGGGGGCTCAGTCCATCCTCCCCACGGAGACCCCATCCCGCCTGCACCCTGCCCATGTGGGGCTCAGCCCCCAGAGACCCAACAGCCCACTGCTCTCTCTAGCTAGCTGGCTCTAGAGCTTCTCTTTCCCGGGAATAGAGGCCGGCCTCCCTGTGGCCACCCTGTCACCTACCTCTGCCGTCCAAGAATAAATGGCCAATGTGTCGTGTTGAGTGCTAACTGGTTATCCTGGGTTTTCGCTCATTGGTGTTTCTTCAACAACAACCCTGTAACATAGGGTTATTATCCCCACTGAATACAGGAGGAGACTGAAGCACAGAGAGGGTACGCAACTTACCTGAGGTCACACAGCCATAAGCAGCAGCACTCCTTCCATCCTGGGGAGTGCAACAGCTACAGAGGAGTAGAGGTGGCGGCTAGAATCTTCCTCCAGGCCAAAAGGGGCACAGTCCAGACTCGCCACAGTCCCTCTGGGCATGCCCTGTGTTGGCCGTGAGGCTCTGAACAGACACAGGCTTCCTGGTATGGGCTGCCTACACCTAGTACCCCTGTTGTGTTCAACAGAGAGCAGCAATGCATTGGCACCCCCTGGATGGGCGATTTGCATGATTCTCGGGGTGTGTCCTGAACCATAAGCTGCTGTTCCCCAGTCTTCCACCTTCATTGCTCAGGGCTGTAGAGTTTTATGTCCTGTCTACCTGATGATGGCTGCAGCAGAACCTGTCGGGTGATGGTCATGCATGGTTGTATGGGTTGTGCACTGCCCAACTCTGAGAGCACTCTTCATAGAGACCATGCAGTGAATGAGCACTGCCCCCAGAGCTGTGATATACCACCTGCCCAGCTACCTGGACAGCAGATCTGTCTTGGGTTCTGATCCGAGCTGGTTGGGATTTTGCCTGCCCATAAACGGTGTTTTCCAGACGGACTCCATGGTTCTAGGATCATCTTTCTATGCCTTCCTGGCCAGGCCCCTTGAGGTCGCCCTGCTGTGGAGCTGGCAGGGTTCCATGTGGCCCAAGCTAGAGCTGGATGGGAACCAGTCCACCTTGAACCTATCCCTCACTGTACAGAGGAATGAAGCAGCCCAGGGCTCACCGCCCCCAGGTGCCAAGCTGGGACTAGTATGCAGGCCTTCATGCTTTCCCAGGCTGCTTTATTTTCCTTGTTGTTCCGTTCTGTTCTTGAGTACCGTGAGGTCATCCAGAGGGCACCCCACTTTCTTCCTCCTCCTTGGGCTTCCTAACAGCACTAAACAGAGGCTGGCTAATTGCTGGGTTTTTGTCCTCTCTCTAGCTCCTCATAGACAAAGTACAGGGAGGCCACAAACACCAGGGGCCCAAGCATCTGGAGTGTGGCTCTAGCCATGACTCATTAGAAGGTTGGGACTGGAGACTTTAGTGTCTGCCAGAGGACAGGCAAGTCAAGACAGTGCCCCACAAAGGGCCAGTAGGGTTTGTCCGATCAGGGCTTCTCTGGCTTAGGGGTGAGTTTGTGGCTATAGTCTACTTTTTTGCTCATTGGACAATGAGTGTTGATTCTGTTCCCAGCCTCTGTCAGGTACTAGTTGTATGTACAGAGAATCCACAGTCCTTGCCAAAGAGAGCTTATAGTCTGCTGGGGAAAACGAGTATTATTTGTCATAGGTTGTGGAAAACACCTAGGACCCTCATCATGCACAGTTGTTCAGATTGTGCACTGCTCAACTCTAAGGGCGGACTTCACATAAACTGTGAGGTGAGCAAGTTGTAACACACCACCAGCCCAGCTGTCCACTGCAGCTCTAATGTCCTTCCGTAGACATCGTATAAGGCTGTGGACTGTCAAGGGAGGGCCACACCCCTACGGTGGGAGGTGAGGGATGGGGGCCAGTGCCAGTCTGAAAAGGCTTTACCCCAACGAAAATGCTTAAGCTGGATCTTAGATAATGAGCCGCAAGTCTCCAGCCAAAGAAGAGGGACGGGTGTGCCGGGCAGTGGAAAGACCATTTGTCAGCCTTTGGAGGCATGAGACTGGGAGGCAGGCCAAGAGTGGGGGAATGAGGCGAAGTAGGAGGCCTGTACAGTCTCCAAGGCAGGAGTTCACGTGGAGGGGAGTGGTAGGCAGAGCGGAAACCTGAGAGCAACTCAGGCCAGGGGGGAGGCAGGTGGGGCTAGCGACATGCAGCCAGAGGCCAGACTCCCCAAGTTTGACCAGAGCAATATTTGCTGGTCCTTCGGGCTGATCAGCCCTCCCCAGGGGGGCCTGCCCACACACCAAGATGCACGTTTGGAGATAGATATCCAACAGCAGGACCTCAGGGGCACTCGAGCCTGGGAGATGGGTCACATCAACAACGTATTTATACCCCATTTACACAAAGGCTAATGTTGCCTTGTGCTAGGATTTACGCCTGCTGGGATGGTTTATACAGTTTGTTTCTGGAACATCCCTCACAGCCAAGAGGGCATGGGGGGCAAGTGCCATCTCTGTTTGCTGTCACAGATAGCTGGGTGGCCACTGCCTGCACCCAGCGAGTACCCGTTCGTGACAATCTGGTGACTGGCGGGGGGGATGCTTCTGGGGCTCTTTCTGGGTGCACAGGGGTCCCCAAGAAGGAGCCAGGCCAGACCAGTGATTGCCACTACCTGAGGTTGTGATAATTTGCTGTTGTCCCCAAGCAATTATGGATTTCACTTGTCCGGGCAATATTGCAAGTTGGGTATGGGACAGACAGGGACAGACATGTGATTTGAAAACCAAAGAGCTTGTGGGAGATTGAGGTATGTGTGCTGTTGGCCGAGCAGAGCGTCAGTGGGGAGGAGCTAGCCACCTGATGATGACTCTGGCTCTAGCAGTTTCTTTCAGGTCAGGTACATTGTTGGGGCATCTGGGCGGCTCGGTCGGTTAAGCATCTGCCTTTGGCTCAGGTCATGATCCCAAGGTCCTGGGATCAAGCCCCACGTCTGGTTCCCTGCTCAGCGGGGAGTCTGCATCTCCCCCTTCCCCTCTGTTGAATAAGTAAATAAAATCTTTGTTAAAAACTAAATTTAAGGGGCCCCTGGGTGGCTCAGGCGTTAAGCATCTGCCTTGGGCTCAGGTCATGATCCCAGGGTCCTGGGCTCGAGCCCCAGATCAGGCTCCCTGCTCAGCGAAGCCTGCTTTTCCCTCTCCCACTCCCCCTGCTGGTGTTCCCTCTCTCGCTGTGTCTCTCTCTGTCAAATAAATAAAATCTTTTTTAAAAATTAGTAATAACAATAAACTTAAAAAAGTAAGGTACCATTGGGGGATAATTTATGTACAGTAAAATTCACCCCTCTTGAAAGATAATCCTTGGAGTTTTGACAAATGTATATGCTCTAACCACCACCAGAACCAAGATACCAAGCCCTACTGTCACCCCAGAAAGTTCCCCGATGCCTTTCTAAAGTCAACCCCAGCCCAGCCCCTAGCAGCCATGAATCCCTTCTCTGTCCTTAGACTTGCACCTCTCCCAGAATGTCCTAGAAATGGAATCAGAGGATACGTGACCTTTAGAGTCTGGCTTTAACTTGGGCAAAACGCGCTCGCAATCCATCCGCGTTATTGCACGAACCAGTAATTCATCCCTTTGGACCGCTGACTGGTGTTCCATGGGGCCACCGTGTCTCTGGTTCTCCAGGTGGAGGGCTGACATTTGGCCTGTTCCCAGTTTGGGGCGATCACAAAGAAAGGCCGTGTGGCCTGTGTTTCACTTTACGAGAAACTGCCAGCCTCTTCCAAAGGGCTCTGCCACTGTGCATTCCTGTGGATTCCAGTTGCTCTCATTCCTTGTGAAAAAATCCAAGGATAAAGTAAACAGGGCACGGGGGAGATTGTCCCCTGCAACCCTGCATCCCCTTCAGGGTTCTTTTCCTTTTGAATCTTCGCTGAAGTGCTGTTGGGGCCCTTGCTGGGGTTCCTGGTTGGAACTCTTGCTGGTAGGGATTTTCCCGGGATGGATGCGTTTTACACGTTGGGCGTGGAGCCCACACCGGGCCTCGCGCTCAAGAGCCCCAGTGATGCCAGATAAATGACCATTTATTTATCTGTTTTGTGCATGCCATCCCTTCCTGCAAGTGTTCTGGGAGCTGTTCTAGCTGGATGAGGGACAGGGAGACAGGCAGTGAGGGTCGGTGACCACCCCCCCACACACCTGGCCACAGAAAGCCACTGAGCTCCACATGTCTGCCAGGCACTAAGAATGGACTTGGGGACAAGATATGGAGGGACAGAGTGAATGCCAGCCCCTGACCTTGGTAAATCGATGGTCTTGTTTGGGGCAGTAGGGAGCAATGTACACCCCAAGCTAAGCCAGAGTTGCCAAAGATGATGGGGTCAATTCTGGGATCCATGCCCTACACACACACACACACACACACACACACACACACACCCGCAACAGCACAGATGGCCACACCCCTTTCTTGGGCAAGGCAGAGAAGTACCCTCAAGGCTGGGCTGTTGGTTGACTGACTTGAATTAGATCTTAAATGACCATGGGGTCTCGCGAGTTGGTGAGGAGAGGGGCTGGAACCAGTGGGGGTGGGGAAAGGGGGACAACAGAGGCCCAGAAGTTGGGACCTGGGGGGGCCTGTGGAAAAGACAGTTCACCTCCATGCTTCCTGCCAGAGCCATCCTTCAGCTGCTGCTTCCCTGGGAAAAAGTGTGATCGAAGCCCCCGGAGCTGTACGGGGGCCTAGAGGCTGGCTGACTCAGGGGTCTGCAAAGATTAGGGGGGGTGCAGAGGGGACAGCCAACCTGTCTGAGACCTCCAGAGTCAGAACAGGAGGGCAATGGAGGGGAAAAGACACAGTTCACTGGAGGTCACCCAGCAGCCTTGGGTCAGAGCTCTGGGTAAACTGGGTCATCTCCCACTGGGTCATAGGGTCCTGCCAGGTCTGAAGTGAGACTAACAGAGGTATTCTCTGTCTGTCTGTCCATCCAACATCCAGGTGCAAGTTCTTCAGTCTGACTGAGACGCCGGAGGATTACACCATCATTGTTGATGAGGAGGGGTTCCTAGGTAAGTTCTGTCACCCGGGCCTGGCTGCACTGTGGCCTGGGGTCAGTGTTGGCTGCCCGCCACCTTATTTCTGCCCCCCACCTACTGCCTTATTTCTGCCCCCCACCACCTCCTTATTTCTGCCCCTGCCTGCCGCCTTATTTCTTCCTCCACCCGCAGCCTTATTTCTGCCCCTGCCCACCACCTTATTTTTGCCCCCCTACCCTTCCAGCGAGTGGGTTAGAAAGTCAGCAGAGTCTGTTTTCTTCTCTCCCTGTGCCCTGGCTGCTTCCGTCCCTTTCTGCTGATGAAACCGTCCCAAGAAAGGCCCCAAAGCTAAAAGGGTCAATAAGACAGAGTGCTTACCCAGCGGGGAACTACAGGCTACGAAGAAAGTAGCTACAACCCAGGCTTGTTTTATTGAGCACCTACTGTTGAGTGAGAGGCTTTCAAATGTCCTCAGTCCATCGTTCCCAGTCAGGGCTCCCATAAGCCCTGGTGATCTCCCTTCCTTCGCGTGTTTCCACTTTCAAGGTTGAAGTACAACTCATGTAGCATAAAATGTGCCCTTTCAAGTGTCTCATTTAGGGGTTTTTGATGTGCATGGGGTTGCACAGCCACGCCCACCAACAGTTTTCATCCCCCCAGAAAGAAACCTCATCCCTGTTAGCATCACTCCCCACCCCCTTCTCCCCCGTGTCCTCTCAGTTTTATTTCATAAGGTTTATTATGTTGGTCCTGGTCTAAAGCAACAGTGAGCGTCCGTTTGCGCTGCCCGCTGCCCGCTTGTTTACAAGAACGTGGTGGTGTTTGCACCACCCCGGTGAGGACCTGCGAGCGGAGGCCGGGTCACATGCCCAGGCGCACAAGCCACGGAGCGGGGCTCCCCCCAGAGCCAGCGTTCCCTCCAAGCCCCTCAGTTCCATTCTTAAAAGCTTACAGAGAGTGCCACTGAGTCAACATTTTTAGAAAAACCCTATTCCACCCCAAAGACAGCTCCTGGTCCCTTTTTTGTGTTTCTCTTTCCAATTTTATGGGCACGAGTTGTCTCTTTTTTTTTTTTTTTTTTTAAGATTTTATTTATTTGACAGAGAGATAGCGAGAGAGGGAATACCAGCAGGGGGAGTGGGAGAGGGAGAAGCCCGATGTGTGGCTCCATCCCAGGACCCTGGGATCATGACCTGAGCTGAAGGCAGACGCTTAACCGACTGAGCCACCCAGGCGCCCCGAGTTGTCTCTTTTTAATTTACGTGCCAGCGTATCCTGGAGAGAAATGCTTGCACCTATGACACTATGACGTAATGTTTCCTGTGATATCACAGCCTCTTGCGGTCCACATCGCAGTGGGTGTGGCCTGCCTCCTTGCCCGGTCCCCTGTGCTCAGAATCCAAGTGAGATTTCATGGTTTTCCGGAGACAAATTTATGAACTCCTGAAATGTGTGACCTTTATTCTTACTCAGGCTGATTCCTAAATGGGGTCTGAGACCTGGCGTTACGGGGTCAGAAGCTGTTTGTGTGGTTCTCAGGGCATGTGGAGGGGGGCTGCCGTATTAGACCAACCTCGCTGGTGAGCGAGGGGAGCCCCGGAGGAAGTGACTTCACCCCTCGGCTCTGTCATCCTTACGTGCTCCTGCCCCATCATCAAAGGGCTCTCTCCGGTCGGTCATTCATTCATTCATTCACAGACCCTTTTGGAGCCTAGGAGCCACAGACAGGAACTTTTGCCTTAATGACCAAGCACGGTCCCATGAAGAAAGTATGCTTGGGCAACCCAAACTCATCTCCGTCTTTGTGTGGGCCCTGCCGAGAAGCACGGCACCTCGGACGCAGAAGGAACGCCCCAGAGTATCTCTGGTCCAGGAGCAGATACCCTCACGGCTCCGTCCCCTCCAACGAGATGAGCTCGCTCCGTCTTGGGGCAGCAAACGAGCGAACGCGATGAGCAGGGACAGAGGGAGACTGTGGCCACAGGACCTGGGTGGCCAGTTTTACAGGCCCTGGAAACCCACATTTGTAGGAATCGTCAATCCCCTGGGATCGTCGGGCTGCCTGTCCCGAGCCAGCCCCCCTACCCCGAGGGTTGCAGGAGGCAGCATTGACAGAACCCCTCTGACTCCATGAGCCTCAGGGTCTGCCAGCCCCAGAGACAGACAAGGGGGAGCCAGTGAAGGGTCTCATCTGACCTTGAAGGGTTTGCCTGGAGGAGAGAGCCGAGAAAGGAGGTTGGCACAGGGAATCAAGAAAGATTCCAAATCTGAACTTACCTGGGACTTTTTCCTGAGCTCTACCACTAACTGATGGGGAGCCTCACACTATATTTGGGTCTGGAAGAACTGGTGAGCCTTCTGCATGTCCCTTTCTGGGGAGCTTGGAAGAGGAGACTTTGGGGGAGCTTAGGTAGTCAGGGAAGGCTTCCTGGAGGAGGCAGTTTTTGCTGCCCTTGAAGGGCTGAGGAGGGAGAGAGCATGTCACATGGGGGTGTATGAGTAAGTATAGAAGCAGAAGCAGAGACCAGGTCCAAAAAGCAGGTGAAAGATAGGTTCAAAGAAAAAAGAGGTGAGCAGGGTCAGTTTGGACCTTATTCTGCAGGCAGCAGGGAGCCATTGAAGGTTGTTGAACGGGACAGAGTCGTCACTGGGGCTGGACTGAGGAAGAGGCACCTGGGGTGAGTGTGCAGGAAGGGAAAGAGTATGAGGTGGGAGCCTCCCTAGACGGCGAATAAGCAGGCTTTGTCCAAAGCGAGGTCTTCAGGCCCAGGCTGAGACCCTAACTGATCCAGGGAGGGAATTACCCACAATCCTGAAACCCTGACATTCCCTGGAACCATTAGTAATCGCTTGGTCTCTCCCCAGACATTTTCCAGTGGCTGGAGCAGTCATAGTGTCTTCAGTGTGGGGAAGGGGGCTCCAGGAGGGGGAAAAAAACAGGTGAAAATTATTCGCCCAGCAGGGGCTGAGAGGAGGGGTCCTTAACCCTGTGACTTCTGGGTAGGGGGTCTCGCTTCCAGGCCATGATTCCTGGTCAGCGCACCAGGCTGCTCGGATATCTATCACTGCCCGAGCAAAACCGTGTACATTTATGGGAGCGCCGTGGGGGGGGGGGGGGGGGGGGGGTGCTTGTTGTCGAGAAGTGACTCCTGGCCTCACCCTGGGCTCGGATGGGAAGACCAGGGCTCGGCTCCAGCTCAGCCACCTTGATGGCTCGTGATTCTGGGCCAGCTGCTCAGCTCCCCAGGGCCCCCTCCCAAACACAGGAGCGCCCATGTGGCCCTCGGATGCACGTGTGCTCAGCAGGCGCCGTTCTGTCGTGGATGAACCGTGGTTCCTCCGCCCAGTCCCGTCGTCGGAGTTTTGGGAGCACCCAGGTGTCCCCAGGCTCCCACGCTTGCCCGGGGCATCTGTCTCTGCCGCACGTGTTGGCGAGTCCTTTGCAGTGAAATTGCACATTGAGACCACTCTTGCTGCGTGTCGCCCAACTACTATCTGGTTTGCACAAGTAGTACAGCAATGTGCAGAAAGAAAAGGCTCCAGCGCTCGGCGAGCACTTGGACGCCAGGCACTTAGCCCCACGCTTGATGTGGGGATTATCTCATGTAATCCTGGAAGCATCTGCTGGAGCCGATCCTGATCTCATCATTTGCGTTTGCAACTGAGAAACAGGGGCGTTGACTTTGCCCAGAGTCAGGGAGGCAGGATTAAACCTGCCCACCTGACCCCAGGACCCTTGACCCTGCTGCGGGCTAGCAGGAGAAGCCTGAGAAGCACAGGCTTGGTGGGGCGCACGCAGCTGGGTGGCGCAGGGACGCGCGGGTCCTGCAGCCGGAACAGGGGAGGCCTGGGGCAGGGGGTCGGGTACAGTGAGGAGAGCAGCGCGGGGCGGGAGGGGTGGGGGGAGCTCCCTGGCCACAGAGCCACCCCAGTCTGTGGCTGGGGGTGACAAGACACCGTTACCTCCACTACCATGGAGCATATGCGGCTCCAAAAAGCTATTTTTAGGGGCTTGTACTATGTGCAGTGACAGAAATAATCCATTTTAGCCTTGGAATGGGTCCACTTTTCCTCTAGGGAAGGGCAGGCTCGCTGCCTCCTAGTCAGCCTCCTGGCAGCTCATCCCCATGGCCCCAAAAATGGCACCTTGGTCACCCCCAGGTTTGGCCCAGGGTGAGGGTGGGCCCCGGGCGGGCCTTCCCTCCCCGCCCCCCACCCTCCGGTATTGGAGGTCCCAGGGGTCAGAAGCAACGAACAGTGTGGTTTCCAGCTCTCCTTGCTCCTCTGATGAAGCTCACACTCTGGAAGTATCAGAGGGTGACTGCTGGTCTGAGCTGACCACCGTCCAAGGGTTCTATGCAGGGCCGAGAGCCAGGAGCGGCCAGCCCCGAGGCCTGGAGTGGGGCGGGCAGACCCATCCTGGCCGACCAGCTGCCCAGACTGGCCAACAGCTGGACTGACCTGAAATCCTCTGTCCCCCACCCCCCACCCTTCCATGTCCCTGTTTTCAGCTGGCTTCAGGCCTGGGCCGCTCCCTGGGACTCATCCAAACCCGCCGAGAGACTCCCCAGAGCAGAGCCTTGGCTACTCCAGGACCCCTTAAAAATGCACACACCCCAGCACTTCGCTGACCTGGAGGGACACGCCTTCCCCACTGGACCGGCCGCAGCTCCCCAACAGCCTCCGCCAGGGCAGCTGGAGCCCAGACTGGAGTCTGTCGCTGTCCTAGCCCAAAGCCTGCACTCTTTGCCCTCTGCCTCCCTGGGCTCTCAGGACCCCCACTGCCTGGGGATCCTGCCCAACGGGAGCGGGGCTGACTTTGCACAGCCCGTTGCGCGTCCATAAGCTGATGCGCAGCAAACTGCTCCGTCCCTATTGGGCCCCCTTGGCCCGATCCTGGGAGGCTGGATATGGGAGCAAGGGATGATGGTGAAGCCCACCCCCCCGCCACGGCTCTGGCAGGGTGACCGAGCCTCCACCGAGCTGGGCGGAAGGCGGGGAGTGGGGAAGGCAGGTGGGTCGGAACATGGGCCTGAACAGAGCAGAGAGGCAGGCCTGGCTGCCCCTGGCCCTCATCCTCATCTCGCACCCCTGTGCGCCACGTGGTGAGCGTGGCCGAGGACAAGCCGACGAGGCCGCAGCCCCACACAGTAGCCACGTACCACGTGCAGCTCTCAGAAGCAAAATGAATCAAAATGAAATAAAACATACGATCTTTTTCCTTCTATTGCATTAGCCACGTTCTTCTGTTGCTCTGAAGCCACGTGTGAGCGGCTACAGTTTTGGGCAGCACGGGTGTAGACAGACGCTTCTCTATCCCTGCACAGAGCCCTCTGGGGTAGAGGACTTGGGCTCTTATCGGAAGGCCAAGGGAAGCCACTGGGTGGTTTGGGGGCGAGAGGAACCTGCCAGGGTCAGGCAAAGGGTTGGTTCACAAACGCTGATGTGATCTCGTGTTAATGTGCGATGACTTAAGACATAACTGACCCTTCCAGAATTTTCCCAAGAAGTCTGAAGGGGCCCTGCTCTAATAGAAAGGGGTGTTTTCAAACTATGTTTGAAATCTATGTTTCAAACATGAAACTATGTTTCAAAATATGTTAAAATGATGACTGGCTACTGTCAGCACCACGTGGCTCATACCCAGCACTCGGCCCCCGGGAAGCATTGGGCTAAGCATCTAAACAAGGCTAGACCATCAGGACACCCTGGCCCTCGGCAGCTCCTGGGGCTGTCTTTGCAGAAGATGGTGGGGTTGGGGGGCTCGCAACACTGCCCCCCAGATCCAGGGCCCTTAGAATTTGAGAATCGAGCTCCTGTGTCTGGGGAGGAGGTTTCCTCTGGCCATCAGGCTATTTCTCTTCCAACACCCAGGTAACAGTTAGACTGGATGCAGAAGTCCAAGCGTGGCCAAGGACAAGCCGACGAGCCCCTTAAATGCCTTTTCTCCTGCTCTTCCTCCCAGAGCTTTCCCCTTTTCTGGGAAGCCACCTGCCTCTCCAGCCAGCATGGCCAGGACGGTCCCTTCTCAGCCAGCAGGACCAGTGGGCACACCAGGCTGTGGTTACCATGGCAATTGGTAACCGTGCGTTGCACGGAGAGTCCTGTGTACCTGTGGCCCGTGGCCAGGCTCCCCTGGGCACTCTCTGCAGGACCGGGTAGAGCAGTGGGCATTTGGATCCCAGGTGTTTGTGAGCTGGTCAAGGAGACTTGGTGATTGCTGCCACTGTGACCCTCTCCACCCTGCCCCTGCCAGTGCCAACTGCAGAATCCCTGCCCTCTCTGGAGGAGGGACTTGGGTGACAGTCACTGTCACCAAAAGGTCGCATCCTTCAGAGCCCTTCTGGAGCCGTGTGTTCTTCCAGAATGCAGGTCTGACAGAAGCAGAGAGAGAAATCCCAGCGCCCCCCCCCCATCTTCTGGCTTCCCTTCTACCCCCAGCCTCTTCGGAGTTTCCTGGGAACCAGTATGAAAACCAGCGGGAAGGGGGTGGGGGGTGCCTGGGTGGCTCAGTCTGTCAGGTGTCTGACTCTTGGTTTCGGCTCAGGTTCTGATCTCAGGGTCCTGGGATCGCACCCCACGTCGGGCTCCACAATCAGCAGGGAGTGTGCTTGAGGTTCTCTCTCCCTCTGCCCCCCCCACCTCTGTGCACACACTCATTGGCTCACTCTCAAAGAAATAAGTACATCTTTTTAAAAAAACCACCACCAGGGGGCCTATTCCCTCCATTTGAGGGCAGAGGCGTAGTGGGACCTGGAGATAAAATCACACTACTCAATACTGAACACCCATCATTTCATGGGTGGAACAGTAGAAGCCAACACAGATAAGCCATTTGTCACCCAGGCTCCTGCCCTGCCCAGCGGTCGAGCACGTCTGAGGTCCCTCCCTGCTCGGTCCTCCCAGGGTGGGATCTCAGATTCCATCCTCCTCCGATGATGAGGCTCCGAGGCCTGGAGGACAGGGACCACCGGCAACCTGCCCTGTCCCCTGCCCGGAGGACCCGTCCTAGTCACCGGCCCGCCTTCCATGTGTCATCCCCTTCCTCCCCCCACAGAGCTGCCCTCCTCGGAGCACCTGAGTGTGGCAGACGCCACCTGGCTGGCCCTGAACGTGGTTTCAGGCGGGGGCAGCTTCTCTAGCTCGCAGCCCATCGGCGTGACCAAAATTGCCAAGTCGGTCATCGCCCCCCTGGCCGACCAGAACATCTCCGTGTTCATGCTGTCCACCTACCAGACGGACTTCATCCTGGTGAGCCGGGGCCCTGCAGCCTGGGGCCTCGGGTGGCCTAGTGTGCAGTGTTCTGTGGCCCCGTTGCGTGGTCAGCTCAGAGGGAGGTCAAGCTCAGGGTCATGGCTCAAGCGTCAGCATGGCCCCAGGGGGAATGTGGGGCTCTGCCCAGCCCCACCTACCACCCGCTTGTTGCAGACCATGCTGGGTTCAACCCCGAGGCCGGGCTCAGGGCTGGGAGCACACATGGGTAGGGACGGCAAGAGTGTCTGATCACAGGGCCCACAGTGGTTCCAGACTCCCGCATGGTGGGAATGATGGGGGAAGCTGGTTCTGGAAGCAAAATCTCCGAGTGAAGGGTGGGGTCGGTGCCCCCCAGGGACAACAGGACACTGACATCCGTGACTCCCCATCCACAGGTGCGCGAACGGGACCTGCCCTTTGTCACTCACACCTTGTCGTCAGAGTTCACCATCCTGCGGGTCGTCAATGGTGAGACGGTAGCTGCCGAGAACCTCGGCATCACCAATGGCTTCGTGAAGCCCAAGATGGGTGAGTTGCGGGGGCTCTGTGCAGGGGAGACCTCGAGAAGTCCCCAGGAAGACCCTAGAGCAGCCCCATTCGCAGAACATTCATGAAGCACCAGGCATAATACGGTGTGAACGGTCCTGGTCAGAGCCTGCTCTCAAGGTCTAGCAAGGGACAGGGGATAGAGACACAGCCGGTGACGGCCAGAGGCAGCGATTCTCAAACTAAAGCTTGGAGCCTGAGTAGGAGCTCAGCCAAGTGGTAGAGATTAGAAAGGGTATTCATTTCAGGCAGACAGCAAGGCATGTGCAAAGGCCCGGGGGTCTGGCAGTTAGCCTGGAGAGTCAGGAGAGCCCGGCTGCTGGCTCACCCCGTCCGTCATCCCAGGCCCTCCTCCTGCCCCATGCCGCTCCTCCTCCTGGCCTCAGTGCCCACTGTCTTTGCTCTCACAGTCCAGAGGCCTGTCATCCACCCTCTGTCCAGCCCAAGCAACAGGTTCTGTGTCACCAGCCTGGACCCTGACACACTGCCTGCAGTCGCCACACTTCTCATGGACGTCATGTTCTACTCCAACGGGTACGGCCGGCCCCTTGGACGTGAGAGGCTACAGGGTGGGCCAAGGGGACATGACTCTGCCTGGGAGCCCCGGTCTGAGTGGGGAGACACCGAGCTTCCACCTGCCCTGGAAGAGGGGGAGGGATGACTACCCCAAAGCCATGCTCTGGGGAGACCTCCTTCCTTGGGAACCCCAAAACATGGTGACGCCCCAGGGGCACATGTCCATGGAATCAACCCCCCGCTCACTGTCCCCAGAGCTCCAGGGGCGAGCCCGGTCAGTAGGGGGCCAGGAGTTCAAGGGTTTTCTATTCGGCAGACAGTAGGCTTTGCTGCATTTTTTCCGTGGATTTTAGTGGAGTGGAACCAGGGGCCAGTAAGTTGGCGGTGACCACAGACTGTGCCCCGAACCCTGTCTAGGAAGGGGTTTCTGGGTCTCGGGCTCTGTGAAGTGTGTTGCTCGCCCCCGTGACCGCGGTGGACTCATCCACCTCTCAGAGAGACCAAGGCTGGGGCCGGAGGTTCAGGGTCAGGATCTGGACCCGAACTTGTTCCCGGCTCCCCCAGGCCAGTGGGCAGGTGGGCAGGCTGGGTGGGGATCTGGGTGTGGCGAGGCTCGTCTGTCCCCCTCACCACCCCACCCCCCGGCCCCCAGAGTGAAGGACCCCATGGCTGCCGGGGAGGACTGCGGCCACATCCGCTTCTTCTCCTTCTCCCTCATTGAGGGCTACATCTCCCTGGTGATGGACGTGCAGACCCAGCAGAGGTGAGTGGCCTGTCTTACTTCTGGACGACAGGCAGCTCGGAGGGATGAGGGGCCCCTCAGCCCCTCTCTGGAGCTGGCGGTGGGGTGAGGGGGCAGTTGTTCCAAAGCCCACTGCCTTCCCATTCCCCCCAGATGATGGGTGGGCTCAGGTGGGGACCTCGAGGCCTCTGATCGCCCCAAGGGCAGCCACAGCTCCAACCAAGGGACCATGACCAACGTCAGCCTCGGGTTTCTCTGCCTCTCTCCTTGTTAAGGTTCCCTAGTAATTTGTTGTTCACGAGCGCGTCTGGAGAGCTCTGGAAGATGGTGCGGATCGGAGGACAGCCCCTGGGATTTGGTGAGCCCCGGGGGGTGCCACACCTGCGGTCGGGGGCCTAGCATCGCCAAGCGCCGTCCGTCCACGGGGAGCCATCATCCCCACCGCCACGGGCCCTTGACGGGCAAGTGACAGGAGGCAGGGCCTCCAGAGGGCAGGAAGAGTGCCTTCAGCCAAAGGGCTCTTGTCTCTCCGCCACTGGAGAGGGCATTCCTGCCGCTTATTACCACATCGGGGCAGGGACAGATCGACAAGGAAGGGGCGCCTGGGTGGCTCAGTCGAGTAAGCCACCAACTCTTGATCTCAGCTCAGGTCATGAGTTAGGGCCCTGCCGCTGGGCTCGGTGCTGGGCATGGAGTCTGCTTTTAAAAAAAAAGAAAGGAAAGGGGGAAAATAGTCACCTGTTAGTCCCAGCTGCTCACAGGCAATGGCTATGGTTCTGATGAAGGTCCTTCACATAAATAAATGCAGTTGCAGTCAGATTCAGACACCCCAGCACTCACCCCAAGATACCTCACCATTTCTGTCCCGGGAAGGAGCCGCTTCTCCCTATCAATGACCTGAGCCTTTGGAGGACATCCGCCGAGATCCCTAAGAGTCTCGAGCCTTGGTTTCCACAGCTGCCCAAACGGCGTCGTGGGCAGCGAGTTTTGTCCACAAGCGTGTTCGAGGGGCCATGAGGCTCAGAGTAGTTAGCAGGGCCGTGGGGCACCGATTCGCCCGGGCCCCAGTGGAGGCCGCTGGCCCCGTTGTTGGAAATGATTTTCTCCAGTTAGACCTGTTCGACCCCAGACCTGGGACAGGCTCTCGGTCGTCCCCAGGAGGTGTGCTCTGCAAACCCTGGTGGGATCGGTGAGCCCTGAGTTCCCACAGATGGAGTGAAGAATGTTCCCAGTGAAGCCCAGACTGCTCCAGGGGCCATCACATCAGCCCTTGGATGCTCAGTTCCTGGGACAAGAGGTGGAGGAAGCAGGGTATTTTGACCTGAGGGTGAAGGGTGGGTGAGGGAGCCACGTCCTGCCTCCTACCTCACCTGCCCATGGACAAGCTTGCAGGTGACGGTCACTAGCAGGACAGGACAGGTTCCCCCAACTCTGTTCGCATCAGGGCCAAAGCCAGAGCCATCGTCGGGGCAAGACAGTGGGCTGCTCTGTGGAGTGCTAGGAAGTGTACACTGAGGGCTCCTGGTCTGACCCTGGGGACCAGTCTGCCCCTTGGCGGGGGTTGGGGGGTTCCTTCACCAGAGACCCCAGCGTTTCTCCCGCCCACGTTGGCTGCCCGGTGCAGGGTCGGGGGGATTGAGCAGTGGAGCAGCTCCTCACCAAGGAGGTTGTTAGAATCGAGCATGAGCGCAGGCGGGTTGCCTAACCTCTGAGCCTTGGTTCCCTGATACGTTGTCCTAATAAGGAGGATGGTCGATGCCCCCCCGCCCCCGGGTGGGGACACCCGTGCATGTTTGTCATACCAGGAGCTCTTCTTCACAGTCGTTTGTGAGGTGACTGGCAGGTAATCGCCCGGCTCTGGCGGGGAGGGGGAGGTGTGACGTGGCAGTGCCCGTCTGCGGCACCCACGTGGCTCCCGGTGGCCATGCCCGGGGTGCAGGGTCCAAAGGTAGGCAGTGCTCCCCTCCCTGCCAGCAGCTGGACAGCGTGGGTGCTGAAGCCAGCCTGACCCCTGGAAATAGGGCTACAGGGGTCACGGCTCGCCTAGAACCAGAAGGATTCCCGACCGGCAGGCTCCGCGTGTTTGTGAGCATGGTTTTGAGTAAACGTGGCTCCTCTCCAAACCCGGCGCGCCCACGTGCAGGTGGCTCCAGAACCGTCCTCACTCCGGCTCCGTGCTGTGTGTGCCATCAGGGCTTCCCCTCACCCGTCCTTGTCATTTTGCAAAGTGCGGGTCACCGGCCTTCCGAACAGACATGATAGGGGGCTCCGAACCCGCAGTCAGAAAGGCATCGTTCTCGACTCATCTCCAGCCCCCGTTTCTATCAGAATAGTGGTGTCTGTAGTGGAAGGGTCTTAGGAGACTATGCGTCTCCACTACATAGTGGCACACACGGTCACCAGACGTACACATGCCAGGCCTGCGTAGCCACCAAAAGGGCCTGTGGGTCCAGCCAGGAGCCACGGCAGACCAAGCAGAAAGCAGGAGCCCACAGAGTCACCACACAGGTCCAGGGCTGGGCCAGGCAGTGAAGGAACAGAGGGGAGGCTGTAGGGGGTGACAATGGGGTGTTTCAGGCGTGGAGCCCACGTCAGTTCCCAGGCTCCAGCCTCAGAATTGCGCGGGGAGGTTGGGACCCGATCTGGACTCTCCCATCCAGTTGGGAAAAGGCATCGTCATCAAAATCGGAATAGTGGCTTTGGGGGAAACAACCTGAAACCTTGAAAGGGGTTGTGTTGGTGGCAGAGTGGTCTTCAGAGCCTGGAGGTCTTCCTGGAGGAGGAAGGTTTTGAATGGTGCCTTCAAATCAGGTAGGGAGCCGGGGGTGATGAAAGGATGCACCCCTGCTTTAGAGGCCTAGAGGGAGAAAGAAGCCGCATTCCAGCCCCAGACAAACGCCTGGCACTATCTTTAGGACCACGTAGAGGCCATTACCCGGCGGGGACTCTGAGGAGGGACCCAACGCTCACAGAGAGGAAGCAATTTGACCAGTCTTCTGCTAGAAAAGAGGGCCTGAACCCACGTCCTCCCGCTGGCTGCGCTGTGTCCAGCACTGTCTCGGAGAACCCGCGAGGGGGCAGGGAAGAGGAGCAGGGGAGCAGGCAGAGAACGACCAGAGCTGGACAGAGCTGGGCTCCGCGGAGCCCTGCAGACGAGAGCTCGTTGCCGGCGGGGGACAGGGGTCAGAAAAGGCTCCCCGTGGAGGGGCCTCGGCGCTAAGCCTTCTGGGCGATGGGCCGGAGCACCGGGGAATCGTGGGGGTGTGGCAGGCACCCGCAGCCGGGGCAGGGGCGAGGCTGGCCAAGGATGCTGAGCGTCGTCCCCGCCTCTGTCCCCAGATGAGTGCGGCATCGTGGCCCAGATCTCCGAGCCCCTGGCTGCTGCAGACATCCCCGCCTACTACATTAGTACCTTCAAGTTTGACCACGCACTGGTGAGTGTCTTGCACCGGCTCCCTGGGCAGGGGATGCCAGTGCGGGGCTCACGGGCTCTTGCCTCCCCTGCCCCCTCGCAGGTGCCGGAGGAGAACATCAGCGCCGTCATCGGCGCCCTGAAAGTCAGCCAAGCAGAGAAGCATTAGGAGGGCCTCCTCCACTCCTCCCTGTCTGCCCCCCAGGCCTGGGCCCGGCCCCTACCCTGAAGAGTCTTCTCGCAGTATTTCTCAGACTGGAAAATCGGCCCCCAAGAAGGGGCCTCTGGGAGACACCCTGATTGCTTCCCCTGTCAGGCCTGGAGCCCCCAAGCCAAGGTCTCCCTGTGCCCTCCTGCCTTCCTGGAGCCCCCAGGCCCTCCAGAGAACCCCTAGCCGCCTCCTCCCCACCCCAAGTCCTACTCCGGAAAACAATGTCCGAGGCCCAGGGAGCTTCCGAGCCCACCCACCTTCCCACCCGGCCTCGCCCACCGCTGGGGGTGGATGCTGAAGGAAGCGGGGCCCTCCTGCGAGACAATGGGGTTCTGATTCTCGTGTCATCTTGGGGAACTGGCCGAGCGGGGCTGAGTTCATGGGGCCCGGGGAGGCCCCCGTGAGGACCTGGGGCTGGATGTTGTGGTCGCTGGTCTCTGGTTCCATCAGCTCCGGGCTGGTTCCCGCAGAGTGGAGGCCAGTGGGTGGCCCCTGGGTCACGTGCTAGGGCGGCTCGGACAAGCCTGGGTGGGCCCCGAGCTGGGGAGGACCCGCGCTGCCCACCATTTCGCCTGCCATCCACAGGCCCTGTGCCCCGACTCCCAGCAAGACTGCCAAGGGGGCCCTGTCCAGACCCTCCCCACCATAAGCACTCACTCCTGGGGCGCTTCCCGGGAGACCCACCAGCCTGGGGCACGAGCACCTGTCCCCTCTTGCTTTCCCTGGACCCTACTTGGGCAGGCAGAGCCTTGGTTTCCCCCAAGTGGGGGCATCCCCAGCATTCTGGACCTGGGGTTTCTTGGGTCACCCCCACTCCCCAGCAGTTGACTAGACCAGCACAGGGCTCCCCCGTTATCCTGCCCCCCCTCCCCTGCCCCACTTTTGGGGGATGTGGAAGGCCCCTGCCCCCGACTCACCTGCCTGCCCGTCCCTCAGCTGGGGACTGTGGCACTCATGAGTACTTGACCTGGGGGGGCAGCTTATCTGAGCCTTAATAGAGAAAACTGTACCGTACGTTTTAGTTTCTTATTTAATATATTTGCGCCCAGGCTGCAGTTGGCGGCAGTTTTCAGGGGACGGGGCCCACTGAGTTCTGTTGGGGGGCCCAGAGGCTCAGCGTCACTTGGCTGGTGTCCTGTGGCTCCAGGGACAAGCAGGGGAATCGGGAGGGGGAGGGTGTCCCAGGAGCGTGGGCCCTCTCTTTGGAGCAGGAAGCTGGCCGCAGAGGTCTGTTACAAGACGGGTCCCCCGGGGCAGCCCCACTGACAGGCGCCCAGGGAGCCGCGGTTCTGTCTGGACATCAGAGGGGACCCAGAGGCCACGGGGCAGTGGGCAGCCAGGCCGCAGGCCAGCTGAGGTGGTCTTGTACCCCTGGAGTCTGACCAGGGAGAATGGGGTGAGCCCCTGTGCCTCCCCTCCAGCGGGGGGCGCTTCCCAAGCGGGCTGGACTGGAGGGTCCCCTGAGGCCCCTGCCCTCCCTGGTGCTCTCTCTCAAGCAGCGCGGCTGACTTGCACCGTTCCTGAGAAGCTCAGAGGAGAAAGGACGTTCCCTTAGGCGAAGGGCTTGTACGAGCCCCACTCCCCCTTCTCCCAGCGCCGAGAGACCCTCTGAGCCCGGGCAGCCCGCCACGGAAGAGCCGTGGGTCTGGATCCTTGAAGATGCTCAGGGCCCAAGCACTGAATAGGAACCCACTTCTTCTTCTTTTTTTTTTTTTTAAGTTAATTCATTTTGCACAAAACTCTAAAACAACCAAAACATGTCCACTCTTTGCTGGCTCCAAACCAGGGGTGGCCGAGCGGGCAGGGAGGGACCCGGAGCCCCGAGTCTCCTTTCTCTCCCCTCGGAAGGCCTTGATTTTCCGTGGCGCGCCTCTCCAGACTCCCTCCCGTCGGGTCCCCCGATGGTGTCACCTCTCCGCCTTCCCTCCCTGCCGAGCAAGTGTGTCGGCGCCGTGACCCCAGAAACGTGTGCTACCCAGACCCCCCAGAACGTATCTATTGTACACACCTATAAATACCTGTTTTATGTTGATATAGATATATACTGTAAATAGCATATATACTTGAGCAATATGTATGTTAATATATACTGTGTGCGCACGCACACGCGTGCGCACACAGTATGTGGACGCAGACCCCACTGTGTGCGCGTGAGGGCCTCCGCCCGCCGTGCCCGCTCCGCACACAGGCACGTTTTGAGCCACCGTATATTTTTAAATCAAGTATATAGGCAATATGTTATCAGAGAAGCCGTGACTTGAGAGCAAAACAAAACCAGCAGCCCAAGAGTGGAACCCCCGGGCGCGTCCCCCAGTCTCTCCCGAAAGCTGGATTCTGCCCCCTCCTGCACCCCCATTTCCATGACCAAGGCCTCTGGACACCCCTGTTTGGTCTGGGGGATGCTGGTATGGAGGGAGGAGAAAGGCCCTCTTCCCATGGCCCTGAGCCCGAGGACCTGGGCAGGGAGGTGGTCTTGCCCCAGCTCTCCACCCGGGGTCCCCCCCCCCAACATGGCTGTTCCTGAGTCTTTTTCACCCGCAAGCTTAGATACCTCAGGTTCTTTTCCCAGGCCTCCTCCCTGAGACTAGCCCTATCTAGCCAGGAGGAGGACCGGTGCCGTTGACCTTGTGCCCAGGAGGGGCTGGGCGAGGCCTGGGCGGGAGCGGGCACCTGGATCTTACCCTTCCCTGGCCTCCCCTCCCGCTGTCTGCACAGCAGTGTGGTCTCCATGGCAATTTGGTGGGGGAAGAATGCCCCCCAGTTTGCTGGGTCGTGGGGGGTCTCCAGACCCACAGGACCGAGGCTGTCTTGGCTCTGGCTGGCAGGGCACGTGGCGGGGGCAGGGACACGGGGCTCCCGAGCAAGGCTGCCAAGAGGTAGGGGTGAGCGATGGCCCTGGGCCTGCCACCTGGGCTCTGGGTGCATGTGGCTTTGCCTCTGTGTCATCCCCTGGTAAGAAAAGTCCACGCCAGCTGCAGGCCACCCCTGCCCCTCACCTGCCCCATCCCTGCACACTACAGAGAGTAGGTGGAGAGAGGGGGAGGCGTGACCACCCCCTTCTCTCACCCCCAGTTATAAAAATCTGTCTCCATGGCTCAGCCCTCAGCATGGGCTCCTCTATTTCCCAAGAAACCCCTTCCTCCCTCAGCCCCCCCACCCCCCACCCCCGGCTTGACCCAGCAGAGGTGGGCGGGGCAACCCTGCACCTCCTTCCTCCTCGGGGGTCTCCAAAGCCCAGGGCACACATCCAAGCTAGAGAGGTGTGCAGACTTCCCCACCGGGAGATCCAGGGGGTCCGGAGTCTCCCAAGCACCAGCATTCTCCCCCTTCCACCAACTGCAGGCCACGGGCCCCTGGTGGGACCCAGAGCCGCCAGCCGTGGCCTCCCCCATTGGGCAGCGTGGCCTTGGTGACCAGTGCCGTGTCCGGAAGATGCGTGGTCTGGTGAGGCTCGTCCCCTGTGAGGTGATGGAGCATGGCCTGGAGGTCAGGAGAGAAGGTTCCGGTTTGATGGGTAGGTGAGGCCCCTGTCCCAAGCCAAGGGGCCTGATAGTCAAAGATGAACCCGCCCGCCCCCCGACCAGTCCCTCCGGGCCGCGTTTCTCAGGCTGATCATTAGGCGTCCCTGGACCACTTTCTGGGCCTCTGGATCTGGATGTGGGGACAACTTGGGCCCTTCCCAGACAGGGCTAAGAGGGACCTTGCGGATCTCCAGGTGATGGCAGAGCTCTCCTGTGCTCTGTGACCGAGGAGTTTTCGATGCCACTTCCTGAGTGAACCCTGAGTGGGGGGTAGGGAGAACCCCCCCAGTAGATCTGTGTCCCCTGGAAGCGGGGGCAGGGGAGCCGCAGGCCATGGCCGTCACAGCCGCTGGGGAACGGAGCAGGCGGTTGGCTTGGTGAGCAGAGCTTGAGGGGGGAGGATAATGGAGTCTCCCCTCCCCCACACCCCCAAAGATGCGAGCTTTGGCTCTCCAGGGTTTCCCAGATGCTGTGCTGGGGAAGGGGCTTGGCCGGGAGGCGGCAGGAGCCTCCCTTGAAAGAGGCAGCCAGGTGCCAACCAAGATGGCCGCAGGGGGCCCTGAGGGGCCTTGAGCCCCTACTCTAGTTCATACCTCTCCCTACATCCCAGAGCTCCCCCAGCTAGTTTTCTTCCTTTCGTTTTCAAATTTAGAGGCCACACAAGGGCAAGCTTCATTGTCTCTTCTGCTCTTTGCCTAAACCCTGAGGAAGCCACAGGGTGGGCGGCGGCCTTCAGCTTTGACTCCTGTGAAACCTGCTCTGTTGAGAAGGCCAAGGCCAGGCGGGCACTGTCGGCCGAGCAGCCTGTTGTCCTTGGGGCCGGTGGCACCAGGAGTGGCCCCGGGACAGAGCTCGAGCCCTGCGGCCTGGCCCGTGGCATCTGTGGCGGGGAGGGAGTTTGAGGCTCTTGGTTCAAGGCCGGGGGAAGGCCGGGAATCAGGACAGTGTTGTGTGTCGTGTCCTACACACCCGTGTGTGTGCGAGCACCTCCGTGCGGAGCCCAGATCCCAGCGAAGGGCCCGGCTCGTTCAGTATTTTGCGGCCTCAGGAGCCTTGTCCCCCGTGGGCCACACAGAGTAGGGTTGATGGTGGGTGGGTGGCAGGCCTCGCACACGGGACCGCCCCACCTCCCCTGACTTTGTTAAGCTGCCCTGAAGGGGCGGGGGTGTCCCCTGCAGACAGTATTCGCCGGGAGAGGTCTCGGGTGCCGGCGCCCCTCACCTGCGGGGCTCCTCGGCAAAGAGCGTCCAGTGAAGGTGGAGACCAGGGCAGGGAGCGTGGTCGTGGTGGAGGAGAAGCGGGCCAAACTTGGGTCCCGAGAGAGGTCAAGCCCAGTGCATTTTCCTGTCCTCTGCCTGCCTCAGTTTACCTATCCAGAAAACGGTCCGGGAAGAACTGAGCAGGGCTGGCTCCCCAGCGGGGGCGGGGTGGGGCGGGGGGAGGAGGCTGACAACAAACAAAATCCCAGGTCCTCCTCTTGCTCTATGCCAAAATTATTTCCGTTATCCTGAGATGGGGGTGGGTGGATGGCGGGTGCGTGATGGGGCTCTGAGGGGCCTCTGCCCTGCCCAGGGCCTCGCCTTGGGGGTCTGGCCCTCACCTGGCATGCCCCAGGTCACCAGCAGCCGTAGCAGGGGCACTTAGATCTGTCCCAAGCTCTGGGGCGAGGGGGAGCACGGGGCCACCCGACGCCCTAGGGCCCTCACGCTTTTACCCTCTTTGTTGACACACAAAACTCTCGAGATTCATGTACTGTATGATGGAGAGAAAAAAAAAGTACCTAATGTTCCCCCCAAAAAGACAGTATATTTTGTACTTTGTAAAGTGTTAATTAAAACGGAGACAAAAATGGATGTTGTCTGACCGCTGTCTGATTTGGGGCCCACCCAGGCCCACATCTGCAGTCCCTTTCTCTGAGCCACGGTCCGGGGCGGGGGAGGGAGCGTAGGCTGGGGGTGCTGGGAGGAAAGAGAGCAAGCCTTCCAGCCCCACAGCCAGAGTCTGAGAGCAGAGACGCCCGTCCCAGAGCGAGAGGGACTGTAATCGCTACCCGGTGCTGCGTAACAAGCTGCCCCCAAATTTCACAGCTTCACAAATGACTGTGTGTGTGTGTCGCGATTCGCGTGGGTTCAGGATTCGGGAGCAGCTTGAGCTATTCTGGCTCGGAGCCCCCTCAGTCATCTGAAGTCTTGGCCGAGACCATAGGGTCTGCTTCCAAAGGCAGTTTAGTCACACAGCTGGCATGTTGGGCCTGGCTGTTGGTGGGCAGCCTGTTCCTCTCGGCGTGGGGCTCCCCATGGGGTTGAGTTTCCTCGCGGTAGGGTGCCTGGCTTCCCCCAGAGCCAGGGACGCGAGGGCCAAGGTAGAAGCGCAGATGGTTTGGAGTTCCCACGCCTTGGAATTCCCACACCACCGCCCACCACCCCACTCTGCCGTTGTAAAGCCTGGCTCTGGTTTGACCCAGGAGACCGCTCAAGATCAGGGTCTCTGGGGCCATTTTGGTGACTGGTGACCCCGCCCACCATTCCTCCCCAGGCCTCTGGCAGAGGTGGGGAGTCAGAGGCCTGTGGAGCAGGACAGAGCTCCTTCCCCGAGCCTGGAGCCCTGCTGTGGAACACACACACACACATCCAGGAGCCGATGTCTCCAGACAGGGCACCCTGGAGGCGGGAGGGAGGGCACCCGCCCAGCATCCCTCCCACAAGCCTCTGGCGTCTGGCTCCTTGCCCTCTTGGTAGGTGGGCACTGCGGCTGCCCCTGCAAGAAAGAGGTCCTGGACCTCTCGTATTTCCCACGGAAGGCAGGTGTGAGCAGGGCAGGGCTGAAGACCAGTGTCTGCATTTGGCCCCATCCCACCTCAGCCCTGCCCCTGGAGACGGAAGGCCGTGAGCATGGGCTGGAGCGCTCTCTCACCACCCTGAGCCCCAGGAAGCTCTGCTGCTATGTCTCTTCCCTCTGGGGTCTGCAGACTGAGCGCCCTCTCAGGCCGTCAGATGATGCCCAGGAGCCACGACATCCATGGGGACTCAGACGCCCCCCGCTGGAAGGGTCAGGGACGAGGGGACGGAAGCAGAGAAGAGACACCAGGGCAGAAGACAACTGTGGAGAGGGTCCGGCGTGTGGCAGACACACTCCAGCCAGCCAGGCAGACTGAGCCCGACTTCGAGACACTGGGCCTTTTTTTTTTTTTTTAAAGATTTTATTTATTTATTTGACACACAGAGAGAGATTACAAGTAGGCAGAGAGGCAGGCAGAGAGACAGGGAGAGGAGGAAGCAGGCTCCCTGCTGAGCAGAGAGCCCGATGCGGGCCTCGATCCCAGGACGCTGAGATCATGACCTGAGCCGAAAGCAGAGGCTTTAACCCACTGAGCCACCCAGGCGCCCAAGACACTGGGTCTTAAGACAAATCCAAGGGCGTCCCTTTTAGTACCCTCATTGCTGTGTCCAAGGCAGAGGTAGTTGCTGGATCTGAATCTTGGGTTGGAGGCCTAAAACCACTCCTACCTTCAACAGAGACCGTCCCCAGCACCCCAGCACCGCTGGTGGGACCCAGGAGGTATGACCTTGACCTTCTGGGGCACTCACCCTCCATAAATCAGCAGGTGCTCTAAGATGCCTATTGCACTGAGGACAGATTTCTCTTCTTTACGGATGGAGTGACAGGGACGCCGCCCAGCCAGGAGTTTTGGGAAGGAAGATGACAAATCATTTTCAACTTGTCTCTCAAGTTTATGGACGTTGCTATCAAGTGAAAGAGCTGCGTCTCCACAGCGAAAGGGAGGGGAGCATGAGCCCAGAAGAGGGATCCCGGGGCGGATCCCTATGGCCTCGCTCACAGCAAGGACTACACAGTAACTGTTCACTTACTTTTAAGATTTTTATTTAGAGAGAGCAAGAGAGAGAGAGCATGAGCGGGGGGAGGGGCACAGGGAGAGAATCCCAAGCAGGCTCCATGCCGCCCAGCATGGAGCCCAACTCGGGGCTCGATCCCACAACCCTAAGGTCATGACCTGAGCTGAAATCAAGAGTCAGACGCTTAAATGACTGGGCCACCCAGGCACCCCCTAAAGATCTTATTTTTAAGTCATCTCTACACCCAATGTGGGACTCGAACCCACAACCCCGACGTCCACTGACCAAGCCAGCCGGATACCCGAACCATTCCACTTTCAACTGCAAAGCCCCCACCCGGCCGGCCCCCTTCCCTGGCTTTACCGGTCTCCACAGCCCACGTGCCCATGTACCAAGCTCTCCATTTGGCTTGTCAGTTGTGTTTTGCCTCCTAGAACGTAAGCTCCGTGGGACCGGTTTCCAGGGGCATCATCCCCGAGTGACCCAGTGTAGTGTGATCAACAGTAGCCCGCACGCGGTGGGCACAGAATATCTGCTGAGTGGATGAATCAGAGGAATGAGGTGCGGCCTGGGGGCGAGACCCTGGTGGGTGACACAGTTGCCAGTTATGGTTAGACTCCATCGTTTTCTCCCAACTGAACCGTCGGAGTAGACCATGCAGACAAATCGTGTCCAAGCAGGACTGTCTTCAGAAGTATTTGTTGCTGGCTTCTAGTTGTCTCTTTATCAAAAGCCTTGTTCTTGCAAGTGAATCTCTAAATGATCAAGGAAGATTTAAAAAAAAAAACCTCTTCAGTGCTCAAAAATAAAAAGGCAAAAAATAGACTTTATTCCAAAAGAGATTTTCCAAAGATGTTTTTAAATGAAAGGCCAAGTTGATGTTACTATCGCAAATGTTTTCCACAATTTCTGGATCTCTTCTCCGAGGCTGGCCCTCCAGCCAAGCTTTTGCGGGGGTGTTCGGTGCACAGGAACCTGGCCCAGCTCTAACTTCTCCAAGCCTCTCAGGCCGGCTGCCTCAGTCAGGCTGGGACTCGCCCCAATGCCCACAGGCCCACAATGAGCTCTGCTGGGGCCGGAGGCTTACAGAACCCCACCCGGCCAACAGAGCCTATTGGGCCACCTGTAAGAACAAACCAGACAGCATGCCGTAGAGCGAAGCTTCCCCCAGACCAGCTGCTCGGGTCAGGTGGGACAGAGCCTGGGGCCCCTCCCGCTGGTGCTTGCCCTGAGGTGGCCAGCCATCCCGTGGTGAACACAGCGGAGCCTGAGTCCCAGGACTTCCAGTACATTCTTGCTAAGGGCACTGGCAGAGAGTGTCACGCGTCACGAGAGGCCTGGGTCCTCCCTGACCCCCAGCAACAGCCCCGCTGGGGGTCTCTGCCAAGCAGTCCAAGGGGTTCTGAGACCAGGTTCCAGGCTCAAGCTTCAGACGAAGGACTTGGCTAGAGTCACCATGTGGTCCACACCACACGCCACATCCACGGGCTCCCCAGGCATGGTCACCTGCAAAACAAGACCCAGCACAGCGTGAGGGGACGTGGTTTGGAGGAGGCCCAACCTCGGCCTGAGCCTAGCTCTGTCTCGGTGGGTGACTTAACCTCCCCGGGAGGGCGGTCCTGACAACCATGCATGCAGTCACCCCGGCGTCCCCCCTAGTCGATGGCAGACAGGACTCTTCCTACCCGGCCATCGCGGAGGCTGCCAGAACCCGCGGCTCCCACAGAGGCTACGCTGCCCTAAGCACGACCCCGCCAGAGGTCAACACCTGCTCCCGAGCCTGGGGCTCAGTGACCTCTCCTGGGGGTCACCTGCATGGCTCCCTGGAGTTCGAGAAGCCCCCGCTCCCACAGCCGGGGTCCACTCTGGGAAGGGGGCCCCTGGCTGGCATCTTTGGCTGTGCGCGCCGTCAGCCTCAGCCCCGGGCCGGCTGTTTCCCGGACGGTGCGTGGCCTCGGGGAGGAACGTCCTCTGTGCAGCAGAGGGGGCCCCGGGCCCTGCGGGTAGTCGTGCAGCAGTGCCCATGCCTACGGCACGGGAGCCCAAGCCTCAAGCGGACTGGCACAGAGGCTCTGGCTGGTTGGCCTTTAAAGGGACTCTCGCTGTCCTCCCGGCCGGCGCCATAGACAGCCGCCCCTGCCAGCCCCGAGCGTGCCCACGACCCAAGGACTTCCATGTCGCCAGGGCCAGGCCGGTTCTCCAGAGGAGGGGCGCGTTTCTTCCTCTCATTAGGCTATCGTTATCGTTATTTTCAATAGGTAAGACCCTCTCGTGACTACGCTATAAAACGACATGCAGTGAAAAAGAATTAAAAGATGTGAAATCCCTTTTTTTCTGACTTTTTAAAGTAGTCTCTATACCCACCATGGGGCTCGAACTCACAGCCCTGAGATTAAGAGTCACACACTCTGCCCACTGAGCGGGCCGGGCGCCCGGTATTAAGTACCTTTTACCCCCACCCTGTCGGCATCTGTCCCTCTGTTCCCACCTTCCCTCTGAACTGGAAACCCCTTTGCACTGGTTTCCACCGGCCCTCCAGAGGTTCCTGACGCAAGCTGCAGCCCGTGCGAGAACGGTGTTTCTCAGGGGGCAGCTTGCAAGTCGGTGCTCCGGCCCTACTGAGTGCTCGGACCCCTGCAGGACGCTGAGGCTACTGTGATGTCCGCGCAGATCTGAATTCGGCCACCTGCCCCTGGTGGCCATGCTCTGCTGGGCAGCCTGACAGCTGGGATGGGGATGTGTCACAGCCTGTGGAGTTTACCAAGCACAAGAGCAGGGGGAGATCTCAGCCAGAGGGCCTGGCCTGAACGCCCAGGGGCAGCAGCAGGGACCCCAGAGCCCAGTGCCTGCAGCACAGGGACACAAGTCCACTAAGGGCTCCAGGCCACCAGGCAGGCACCGCGTGCCCCTCCCTCCCTACAGAAAGGCATTAGCGACACCCACAACAGAAACCACTGAACAAATAAGCAGCAGTGCCCCAGTTCCTGGGTTCATCGCCAAGGCTGGAGGTGCCGAATGCATCCCAGGCTGGCCATGGGAGGAGGAAACGCGCCGCCTCCGTGGTGACGGGCCCAGGCAAGCTCCTGGCAACCTCCCCGGGCATTACTGACCCTTCCGGGGGAGGCCTCGGCACCCCCGGCCCCCCGCTGCTGCACTTAAGCACCTCCATCCTCAGCCTGAGCGCGCTGGCTGCTAGACCCCCAGCAGAGGAACCCCCTGGCCCGGGCTGGCTGGCCTCTGTGCTCCCTCGGCCCCCGTGGTCCCCGCTCCCCATGGCGCATGGGCTCTCGGTCTCTGACAGTCTCTGAACAGAGTCCAAGACGACACTGCCGTCGGCCACGTAGGCGCTGTGTCCTCGTCCAGGTGAAATGAAGTGTCTCTTCTGAACCAATTTACACTCGCCACATCCTTGCAAAGGGAAACAGTGTTCCAAACCCGCACCACACCCGGCCTGAAGGACTCAACACGGTCTTACAAGTCTGAGCGCAGTCCACGCAGGAACATCCCTTTCACGACAAGTTCTTCAACGCCCCCAGGACAAAAGCGGGGGGCTGAGAAGCCCTAAACTGATCGCCCTGGCTGCTCCCCGACCTGGCCGCATTCCTTTGCGGCCCCGACACGTCCGCCCCCCAGACACCCCTCGCCTGGGGCCGGGGGCCGAGTGGGAAGAGCCCCGGCAGCCAGAGGGTCGGCCAGCCTGCGTGCCCCAACCCCACCCGGTCCGACCCAAGGGCGCACGGCGAGGGGCTGCAGAGTCTGCACGCAGAGACCCCAGTTCACGCCGTGGGGCTGTGACACAGGCAGCGCCTTCGATTCCTGAAGTCAGCGACCGCAGCTGCCAGCCGGTGTGGGGGGGGCCTTCACAGGCTGTCCTGAAGACGGAACGAAAGCAAGGCGCCTGGCACACAGGACAGCTCTGCTGCCCCCTCAGTCAGGCAGAGATGTGTGTCTGGAAAGAGCGCGCTTCTGGTGGGTGACGGGGGAAGGCCACTCCAGCTCTTGCCCTGATGGCCTGATCCCGCAGTGCCGCCAGGCAGGTTGGAGGGGACCCCGTACAGACCTGGGGGGCATGTCCCTGCCTCTTCTCCAGCAGCTCCGGGCCCTCGCAGAGGAGAGCACCACGGGGAAGTGTCAAAGTCAGACACAGCTGAGTCTGACTCTGGGCCCTGCCTCTTACTGGATGAGTGGCCTTGAAGAGCTCCCTGACCCTCTCTGAGCTCTGAGTGTCAGTGTGCGGCAGGGTAACCTCCAGGAAAGCTTCTGGAAAGAGAGGTTTGAGTCAGGGGTGGGGGCACAGGTGTCACTCCCTGGGCCTACAGAGTGTCAGAGCAGCCCGGGTTCTGTGTGTCAGAGAACAGTTAGTGCCACTGTAGGAGCTACAGATAGGGCTTCACTCTTCTTTTTTTTTCCCTTCTTGGAATACTTCTAAAATGACAGAATTGTTCCCCCACCAAAGATTAATAAGAAAATACAAATTTTTAAAGAATAAAAATCACGTGTCATTAAAACAAAAAGCAAGTGCAAGAGAACAGGCCAGAATAAGATCCCACTACCCAATACGAGACGAATCTGATCTTTAAGGAATCCAACCCTGTTGATCCCAAACCCAGTTCCTGCCACTGTTGCTCCCCAGAGCCCAGGCTGGCACTCAGGGCCTGCAGAGCACGGCAAGGGCCAGGCCCTCAGCACCACGCCAGGAGGCGCTCTCCTTGGCCTGTCCTCCCCACCCCACCAGCAGACAGGGCTCCGCCAACGTGCCAGGGGGAGGACAGCGGTTTGACAGGAAAGCAGCCATCAGGGGGACGGCCCAGGGTGTCCCCTCCCTGACAGCAGGACAGCCTGCAGCCAAGGGAAACAGGCCCCCAGATACTGAGGTGCCTCGAAACCTTGCAGTGGGTTTCTGACAGACAAATCCTGATTTTACTATATTACTTTCACCTTTTCACCTGAGGTTTTAAAAAATGTTTTGAACGATTTCAAAACACGTTATTAAAACCCAACCTTCAAAGATCCTTGAGCGTGTGCACACACGTACGCATGCACATCTAAGTGCAGGGACTGTGTCTGGAAGGAAAACTAAGAAACCAGTACCGGTGGCTGTCTCCGGGACGAGAGATGGGTACGTATGTTCTGTCTGCAAAAATACGAAGAGCTTTCTTCCCCTCGGAGAACTTAGTAAACAACACTGAGACAAGCTACAATTTAGAAAAGAATTTTTCCCCTTTAATTTTGAAATGAGCCTTTTTTGTATAATTGCATCCTCCCCCTAAGGAAAGCTTGTTTTTTTTTTTTTACTTTGGTGGCTGTGGTAAGGCCCTCTAAATATTAAACATCCTGCTTTCTTTTCAATTCGCTGTGAAACACTCCTCCGCACAGGCCTCTGTAAGCAGCTCCCAGCACACAGACTTGGTCATTTCCCATCTCTCCGTCTCCCTCTCAGGCCCTCACAGCGCCCGGCCTGCATGCAGCCTGCTCCTCCCGGAGGCGCTGGCGTGCCTCTGTTTCCCCGCTCCACCTGCCCACGGACAGCCTCTGACGCGGGACTGGAGCCCTCGGCCAGGCTGCTCCCCTCTCCGCAGGCCGCTCACCCAGCAGGCCCCAGGACAGAGCGGAGGGCAGGCAGCCCAGGGAGCAGGCGCCCTCTCTGGCTCCTCACCACGACGGGGCCTCACCTGAAGCCGAGGGGCAGGAGGGGGAAGCCGGGACCTGAGAGGGGGAGCCGAGCCCCGCGCCACGGTTGCTCCCTCGAGCCTGCCCTGCGCAGCCTTACCCTCCACGGGAAATACTGGTCTTCCAGGCGGCCGATGCCCAGGCACCCTCGGATGTTCTTGCCCCACACGAACAGCTCTCCCTTGTCTGCAAAGAAAGGAAAATGGTAGCGTGGTTGGGGCTAGACCAAGAGCAAGTCGCCAGGAGGAGGGTCATGAGAACAGGCTTTCTAGAACCAGGGACCAAGAGGGTTCAATGTTAAATTTCAACTTCTACCCGGCCTTAATGCTTTCCCTTGAGTGGATGCACGCTGCGTCCGTCACATAGGGGACTGGCGGAGCTCGGGGCCAGGCGGCTCCGCACACAGCCCACTCTGCTCACCCCTTCTGCACACCCCCTCCTCAAAGCCTGACAGCCGGCCCCCCTCGAGGCTGAGTCACCCCCTGAGTGAGAAGTAGGACAATCCATCATGCCTTGTCTGGTTTCCGTATCTCAGGACCAGCGCCTCTTTGGGCCAGGCCTTCGTCCGTGTGCTAGAAGCTGGGACAGGGCCGCAACTGAACACGCACGGTCCCTGCCCTCACGGGGCTGCGGCAAGTCAAAGAGCAAGACCTAGACAAGCGAGCAAACCTCTCTGTAAAAACAGACGTTCACAAACTGAAAAAAGTACCGTGGAGGAGAAGGATGGCCCGGCCGACTGAAGGCAGGGGGCACCCTGGCAATGCCAACCTGCAGGACCGACCCCCGGCCCCAGCAGGGCACCGCCCGCAGCCCCGCCTTCACCTCAGATTTCCATCCACACCAGCTGGGAGCGCTCCTTGGCCCAGAGACCCCATTCCTGGCAAGAGGCTGTGGTCATAGGGAATAGAAGAAAAGCCACGGAAAAGCCAGGACTGCAATAATCCGGGTTGAGTAAATAAGAAATCCCTTTGTTCTGAGCTGTCAGAGCCCTCTGATCTCACCGTCCTCCTCGGTCCTCCCCCCTTGGATTCGATCTGTTCGACAGAACAATTCAGTATGCTCCCCACCCCTCACCCCCCACCCCACCCCGGAATGAGAGCAGACCTCAGGGTAAACCAACCAGCGCCAGCCAACCCCCAGCTGGCCGGATGCAAATGCGGGGCCCACAGAACCCTAGCTCTGACACTGCCTTGACTAAGGGGCGGTAACCGGCACATGGAGGGCGGCCACTGGGTCCTGGGGAAAATCAGAGGGACCCACAGTGGCCGCACGGCCTGATAGCAAAGAGGAAACAGTCCAGCCCAGTCAAACACTTCAGATGGATTTCCAAGCATGTGACTCTGCACATAGTTAAAGCCTGAAACGTCCTGGAAAATGCATCTTTGTTACTTCCAGAATTCGGCCGTATGGATTCTTAGTGGCTCAAGCAAAATGGCTTTGAAAAACTCCCATGACTCAGGATGACCCAAACTAACTGTCTCAGCCCAGACATTTCAAAAGAAAACAATTAGTTCCCATGAAATGAGATTTTCTAATTGCAGGGCAACTGCGAATCTACTTGAGAGTCACAACGGGAAATGAACTTATTTCAGTCTGACCATTCAAGTCAGCGACAGAGAGGCAAACTGAAGCCCCAGAGCTCATGGAGGTGAAGTAATGGACGCAGCAGACACCCCAGCCAGAGGTCCAGCCAGAGGGATGCTCGACGGCCCCCCTCCCACCACCAACTGGCGTCCTCTTGAGAAAACTCGCTTTATCGTTAGCCTGGCCACAGATCAAATGAACCAAAAACACACAACCCCGGGATGAAGAGGAGACACACTTCAGACAACCTCAAGGCCAAGCACCCTGTGGCTTAGCCACCCTCCTAAAGGGTCCATAAGCTCAGCCAGCCCCCAGGCCACACAGGCCAGGCCACTTACTGGTCAGGGCGGCGAAGTGGCTGAGGCCACATCGGATGAGGGAAACGTGGACTCCCGGGTTGAACTCCGTCAGGCCGAAGAGAGTGGGCGGGATCACCTCAGGAAGGGCACTTTCCACAAGGTTCGGTCCTTTCCCAAGAATTCCGTAGCCCCAGACGAAAACATGTCCTTCTCCTGAGTAGAGCAAACACCATGGTCAGTCGCGTGAACGGAGCTCAGCCTGCCCTCCCTGGAAATTCAGACCGCACCGCCAAGATCCACTATGTCCCCGTGAAGGGCTTTTTCTTTCCCCTCCTTGCTTGGCAAGAACACGTGGACAGAGATCTAGAGTTGTGCTTCTTCCCTCCTTCTTCCCAATTCTTGCTTGTGACGGACATCTAGCCCACTAACCCATCTCAGGACACAGGCTTCCCCCGTCCGGAGCGTCACCGGGACGGGCCCGGGGCGTCAGCCGCCCAGCAGCCCCGTGAGCACAGGGGAGGCTCGGGGCAGCTTTCCCCACCCAGATGTTCTGCGTTTCACACCGACGGGAGCAAGTCAAGTACACAGCCGGCCTCTGGCCAGATTCCTAGGAGTCTCAGAACTGAGCATCTCGGTCACAGAAGGTTTAACGCTCCTCAGTGGGGCCAGATGTTTAATCCCAGGGGCGCGGGCCCCGGTATCCACACCCTGCAGCTCTTCTCCCCTCTGCCTAGTGTCTTCTGGCACAGCCTCCCTGGGGAAGGCAGGGCTGAGTCTCCGGCCCCAGGGAAGGGAGAGGGAGGAGCAGACCCCAGAGTCCGCTATTAGAGGTTAGAAGGACTCAGTGCCGTTGCTGTCTATTTGTCTACGTCTGAGTCATGGCTATCACCCTCTGTCAAGAACGTCACCCTCACTGTCTATGAAACTGAGCCCGATCTAACCAGACCTTCCCACGGCCACGCTCCCTTCCCTCCCTCGGAGTGAGGCCTGCAGCCGCAACTCCAGTGGACCCTGAGCCGTCCCCCCCACCCAACCCACCTACAGCTTCCCGACGAACCTCCCGCAGGAGGGTCTCACCATTTAACACAGCACAGCCTGTGCCGCCACACGCGGCCTGCTTCACCTTCCCCACTCCTGAGAAAGGTAGGCACCGGGGGACGTTCACCTGAATCAAAACCAGAGCCACACTGTTAGGAAGACAAACCAGTGAGAACTCGACAATGCTCTGTCTCATGTACAAGGTAGGTACGTCCCAGCTCGTTGATTCAATCTCCAAGTACTTCCCGAATGTCCAAGATACACTAAAGATCTAACCAGGTGCTGGGGATTCGACAGGGAGGAAGCGACTTGGTCCCTCTCTCCGAGCGGGTGGAAAAGGTAAGAGGCCAGCCAAAATGAACCCCAAATTAATTTGCGCTGAATGCAATGAAGGAGAATCCAGGGGCTCTGAGAGTGACTGGCAGGGAATCTATCTAGCTTGTGGAAAGTGACCTAGAAGGCTTCGTTTTATCCTGGGACCTCAGTAGGGGTATTAGGCAAAGGGAGAGAGGCCATCCCCAGGAACACAGCTGGCAGGCACACAGGGAAGGGGTGAGCGGGCCACCTTCAGGGAGTATGAACAAGGTCAAAGAGGCTGAAGCGGCAGGATGACGGGGGATGCGGAGACCAGATCGGCAGGAGGTCATGGGCCACAGTAAGGAACTGGTCCTTCTCCTGAGCACAATGGGGAGCCAGCAGGGGTACTAAGAAGAGGGGCAGGATTTCCAGAGGCAACAGGGGGAGACCAGAGACACCATGGAGGACCAGGATGTGGGGGATACAGACATGTGGACCCTGAAGAGCAGTCTGGGTGGAGGGTGAGAAGCCCACATGGGGCGTCTGCAGGTGGAGGCCGCACGGGTCGGGTAGGATAGGCGGGCAGGGACTAGTGGAGAAGGGGAGGCTAGAGCCATGGGGAAGAAGGGCAGACGGAGGAGGGCTCCCGAGAAGGCGGGAGGAGACAGGACCCGGGATGTGGAGAGAGGACTGGCGTCGCCGGGGAGGGAGCTGCTGTCCCCACGGTACAGAAGGGAGTGGGGCCTGGGCTGGAGGATGGAGGACTGAGTGGGAAACTGAGGATACTCGCATCTGATAGCCTTTGTCTTCTCTATGAATCAGGGGCCAGATCTGCTGCTGAGAACGAGAGACACAAGGGTCAGGGGTTTGGAGGACAGCTCTCCAGCAGGATTTGGTCTCAGTGCCTCTACGGAGGAATTATCCTGCAAAACAGATTTTAAGTGCTGCAGGGCCGGCCGTGAACCTCCACAGATACACTTTCGAATGGGGACGGCTGGAGGGTAAGAGTCTCTAAGTTAATTCAAAAGGAATAAGGGGGCTCACGGATCCAGAAAAGGTCCGCCTGGATGAGGCGAGGCTGTCAGAGCATCTTTACCTGACAGTGCTCTGGCACGACGCCCCCAGCAAGCGCCAAGGAACGCTCCAGCACAGAGACACCAGAAACGCCCCATGGCTGTCCGAGACAGGGTGAGGCTCAGGCCATGGTCAAGAGTCACGGCTGCGGTGGGCTGCTCCTAAGAAGGTCCCCGTGATCCCCACTCATGCTAGTCACACCCACTTGGCCCCCCGCCCTCATGTGGGGCCGCACCTCGTGACCAGCTCCGAAGGAGCAGAATGCCAGTGAAAGCCAAGGGAGGTCACTGCCAAGATTAAATGATAAACGCTGGCTTCTGTCTTGCTGGCACTCTCTCGCGCTCTCTCATTTGCTTGCTCGGATGGAGCCAGCTGCCATGTTGGGAGCTGCCACATGGAGAAGCCTACGTGGCCAGGAACCAAGGAAGGCTGGGCCAACAGTTAGTAGCTGGCTCACCACCAGCGAGGAACTGGGGCTCCATTCCAACGGTCCATGAGGACCTGCATCCTGCCAACAACCACCAGGGTGGTCCTGGAAGCAGAGCCTTTGCCCACCGAACCCTAAGATGACTGCAGCCTTCGAGAGACCAGGGCCAGAAGACCTGGCTAAGCCACCCCTGGATTCCAGACCCACGGAAACTGTGAGACCGTAAATGTGTGCTGGGTGAAACCACTAAGTGTTGGGGGGGGGTCATATTTCATGCAGCGGTAACAGTGCCATGACCCTGGAGCTGTCTCCCACCACAGGAAGGCCATGGGAGATCCTATTCTCAAGACTTGGGAGCAGGAAGAGCAACAATTTTCCTCAACATGTTATTTGTTTATCTTATAGAAACAATGACTCCTTTAAACGGGCGTGTTTTCTTCTCCGCTTTGGCTACTAGGAAGCTCAGAACTGTATCTGCAACAGCTTCTAGCCACTGGGCCAAATCACAGGGAAGGCTTCTCCTCATCTTGTTTGCTGACTTTAGTTTCCCTCTGGGCTGATCTCTTTATTAATACATATTTAAGGGGAGCCTGGTGGTGTAGTCCGTTAAATGGCTGACTCTCAAATTCAGCTCAGGCCGTGATCTCAAGGTCTTGGGATCGAGCCCCATGTCAGGCTCCATGTGCAGTGGGGAGTCTGCCTGACATTCTGTCTCTCCCTCTCCCTCTGCCCCTCCCACTTCTACTCTAAAATGAATACACAGATCTTAAAAAAAAAATACATATTTAAAACCCTCTGTATGTTGTCAGAAGTTTGATGGTATTAAGGAATAAAGTATATTTTTTAAATAGTTCTTACCTTTTAGACATACATACAGAAATTTTTATGGATAAAATAGGATGTGCAGGATTTACTGCAAAATAATCCAGGGTATGGGCGTCTGGGTGGCTCAGTCGGCTGAGCATCTGACTCTTGGTTTCCAGTCAGGTCATGAGCTCAGGGTCATGAGACTGAGACCCACGTCAGGCCCCACAATCAGCGGGGAGTCTGCTTGAGATTCCTCGCTCCCTTTTTCGCCCTCTGCCCCTCCACACCCCATGCACACACTCTCTCCCTCTCAAAAAAAAAAAAAAATCCAGGGCAGACAAGCAGATGGCAACACAAACTGGCCATCAAAGGTATGGGATTGGGGCACCTGGGTGGCTCAGTGGGTTAAAGCCTCTGCCTTCGGCTCAGGTCATGATCTCAGGGTCCTGGGATCGAGCCCCGCATCGGGCTCCCTGCTCAGCAAGGAGCCTGCTTCCTCCTCTCTCTCTGCCTGCCTCTCTGCCTACTTGTAATCGCTCTCTGTCAAATAAATAAATAAATAAAATCTTAAAAAAAAAAAAGGTATGGGATTACTTTTTCATGAGGGGAGGAAGGTAAAGAAAATTTTCTAGAATTAGATGGCTGCACAACTTGTGACTACATTAAAAAACCACTAAATTCTACATCTGAAAATGGTGAATTACACCTCGGGTTTTTGGGGGCGGTTTTTGGTTTTGTCTGTTCTTTTAAATGGGCCATTAGCTGTGAACTGTTGAACGCAGGTGAGAGATAGAGATTCATCATGCGGTGAGCCCTACTTTTTGTTTTTATCTGCAATTCCCCTTCATGTTAAAATCCTGCTGCATTGTACTGATGGTGGCTCCCTTTGGTGAGAAGGCGGGGGCGGTGACAGAGAGGCCACAGCCAGTGGCTTCTGAAGTCCTATGCGTGTCCTACTGCTGGGGGCAGGGCGGGGGGGAGGGGCAGCAGGTGCACATCTGCGTGCTGTATGTGGCACATATGTTACACTGCAACAGGAAGCACATGGTGACCCCATGGGAACTCCTGCCCCTCTCAGGCTGGGACAGGGTCTGCTCTAAACCAGAACTATCGCACCGGAGGCTTGACAACGATGGCTTTGAACCCCAGCTTTCATTCCAGACTCCGAAAAGGTGGCCAAGAAGAGGCAGTCTTACGGTGGTCGGACCTAAACAGCATTTCCCATGTCACACTTTGCTGAGGAGGCTCTTTTCTTTTCTTTAAAGATTTATTTATTTATTTGAGAAAGAGAGAGAGAGCACGTGTGCACACGCACTCCAGCAGGGGAGGGGCAGAGGGAGAGGGAAAGGATCTCTAATGGTCTCCCGACAGAGCACGGAGCCCAACGTGGGGCTCAATCCCATCACCCCGAGACCATGACATGGGCTGTAATCAAGAGTCGGACGCCAAACCAACCAAGCCACCCAGGCGCCCCTGAAGAGCCTCTTAGAAACACCTGTGACCCTCTGCGTTTGCAAAGCTCCCAGGCCGGACCGTGCGCAGCCCCATACTTGCGTGGAGTCGGTAACGGCGGCCAGCTGCAGGTACTCCGAGTTCCCCCATCCGAAGAGGTCACCCTCGGCAGACACAGCCAGGCAGCAGTCACCGTAGGTGGCCACCTGCACGACGTTCACTCCAGCCAGGTCCCCGCCCAGCTTGGTGGGCACACTGGTGATATTGTAGTGACCCAGACCTGCCGTGACAGCGAAGCGTTACTCCCGGTTATTGACTCTTGGCACCGATGCTTCCACGGGCTTCCTACATGCCGAGCGCAGTTTTACACGCTTTACAAGTATCGGCTTGGCAAGGCTAATCTGTCCCGTGCTCTACAGCTTCCTTCTCCACGCTCTCTCAGAGGAGGAAGAAACAGAAGAGTGATCGTTTATTTTTAAAACCCTGGAGACTTTTCTAAGTCTGATTCAAGCTAGAAATGTTTACGAGACAGAACAACCCAACACAATGAGGCCAGGGGACCCTGTAAAAATACACACACGGACCATTGCAGCCAGCGATCTCTAATGCAACGCTGGGCTTACCAGAAAATAAAAGCACTCCCCCAGAGTCCATCCCACCCTAGCTCCCCCTAAAATAGCAGTAAGCCGAAATTGGCCCCCTGGTGTGGTAGACGATGAACAGGAATAAAGGCAGGGTGGCCAGAGGCCATCCGCACCATCCGCACTGTGATGGAAGGGGAGCCCTGGCAGCAGGACCAAGGCAGAAGGCGCACCCCAGTCTCCCGCTTTAAACCAGGCTTCACGACGGGGCCCAGGGCAGCACCAGACTCGCAGCACCCCTTCGCAACAGACAAAAGCAAACCTGAATCCTCTCCGGAGGAAAGCATCTCCATTTAGGCCCTTCCAGTTTCCACAAGTTCAATTCAATGGAACAGGAGCCCACAGTCAAAAGTTACTCAACACATACGGAAGGGTAGGCTTGTGCCAAGGCCCGGGGGCTGCAAGAGGAGGCCTGCTCCAGGGGCACACGGAGCTGGATGCCAAGCCCAACAAGCAAGGGCAGGGAGGCCAGAGAACTGTCACCTATGATAGCTCGTTTCTGGAATGGCACCGGGAAACTGTTAACCACGGTTATCTCCAGCAAGCGGGGCTTTCACTTGTCACCTTATCCCTCTCTGGGCTGTTGGGATGCATCTATCAACGATTTTCTTATTTTTGTGAAAAGCTGATTTTTCAAAAATGACTGACAGCACGATTTTAAAAACAAAGAGAAGCTTCAGCTTTACAGATACCCAAGAAATGCACGTGAAAAAAACTGGCACAGGGATGAAATGAGCACACTTAAATGGGCAATATTTGTTGCTAGAGAGGTTATGGCCACTGTGTTAACTTCTGTACATTGCTGAGGACAGTACAAGCTGGTACGACTTTTAGAAAGCAACTTAACAATACATTCTGAAAACACAAAAATATTCTAATCTTCTGACCTACTCCAGGAAATTTATCCTAAGGCAACAATCCCAAAAAAGAAAACGTATACATATACATGATAAATGTCATGATATCATCAATGACCAATGTGGGGCTGCCCCCTGCCGCCCCCCACCACCAAAAAGTATACCTCCTGACAACAGGGCAATGATTAATTAATTCTTTGATAAGTAATGAGTCATTTACCTTACGGTAAATTAGCTTGATGCTATATCACACAAATTATTAAAAACCACAACTGTGAAAACTGTACCAACAACATTTGAAAGAGAAAACAAGCTTATAAAATCACATCTATATATCGCAATATAAAAGATGGACACGTATGAACAAGAACGGGAAGGAAACACAAGACCGCGAACAAAGGTGATCTCACGTGGTGGGGGATTATGGAGGATTTATGCGAGACTGAAATCTTAAATTTAAGGGCCCCCCCCTCCAGACGAATATCAAAAAAACAGAAGGATTAAATAAGCAAGGCTAATAAAGCTTATCCCTCATTCCTCCCGCCCTGCATCACATTCTCCTCAAAACAGTTAAAATCTCGCTCCCTTTAGGTGGCCTTTGTGAACCGGCTCGTTGATGGGCTGGAATACTGCACCCAGCCCTTTCTGGGATGGTCGCCATGGGCGCTGGGGGCGAGGGGAATGAGGCGGGACGGACTGACTAGGGTGGTAGGAGAGGGAAGAGTCTAAGGAAGGAGGGTGCTCGCCCCCAAGAGCCCCACAGCTCACGGCTCCCTAGGGCACCATCCCCGGGGGTGGAGGGCTCCCCACCTGTTTGCCCGTCGGCGCCCCAGCCACAAGAGTAGACTTCTCCTTTGTCCGTCAGGAACAGGCTATGGTCCTGGCCACAAACCACCTGTCGGATGAACAGAGGTGAGGCTGACGAGGAATCCTGGAAGCCCAGGGTCCTGGTGGACGGACCCAGAGCTCGCCACATTCCCTACCGCCCCCGAGCAGCGAGCCGGCCGGGCCTCCGCATCTTATTCTTGCTCGGTCCCCTCCTCCATAATAAGCCTTTCTCCTCCCTGGTCCCCTCCTGGGCCTCCCTACCGGCCTCTGATCTTTGTCACTAGCGCCCCATCTACCCTTCTAAGCTCTCGGGCTGCCCCCTCCTTCTGCCGTGAGGAAGAAGGCTGGTTCCCCTCCGACCAGGCAGCCCTGGTCTATCTGATCCACGCCTCTGTCACCTCCTCCACGATGCCTTCTCTCCTTCCCATTCCACCCCTGGGAGACTCAACAATTCTCCTTCTATGCCCTCAGGGCCCTTCCCGTAAGCATCCGCTTATGTGTTTAAGTATTTATTGTGAGTACTGACCAGGTGCCAGGCTCGGCCCCGGGGATGGAAACAAAATTGTGAGCAAGATACGGCCAGCCTGGGACACACACACAGCTAGCTTGACCTGGGCCTCCCCTTAGAGTGTCAGCCCCCCAAACCTTATTAAACTCTGTACCCCCGAAACCTAGTGGAAACCAATACCCTCCTGACCTACAGGAGGCAGGCAATAATTTTTACTAAAATAATTTATTAATTCAGATAACTGCCCTAACCCATTTGCCGTCACCCGCCCCCTGCCACCTTTCACCCCTGCAAAAGCACCCCCAAGGGGCTGGATGAGTGGCTCTCAGCATGTGTCTCTTACCTGGACCACCTGTCCATCGAAGTCCTGCATTCTGTTGACTTTGTGACTTTCACTGCAGCCAGGAGCAATTTAGGGAGAAGCAAGAGATATGGTTATGGTAAGCACTGTGTGGTTCTGCCCCTGCCCGTCACCCCTAAATAACCCCACATGCACACAGTAACTGTTAGGGGAACTCTCAAGGTCAAATATAGGGCACAAGTAGGCCTATGCATGAGAGTAAAACAAAACAACAACCTCTGGTGATTTTTTTTTTTTAAATAGGCTCCACGCCCAACGTGGGGCTCAAACTCACAACCCCAAGATCAAGAGTCACAAGCTCTACGGACTGAGCCAACCAGGTGCACCCCTTTGGTGATTTTTTTTTTTAAAGATCTTATTTATTTGTCAGAGAGAGAGTTCACAAGCAGAGGGAGTGGCAGAGGGAGAAGCAGACTCCCCGCTGAGCAAGGAGCCCAATGCAGGACTCAATCCTAAGACCCCAGGATCATGATCTGAGCCAAAGGCAGATGCTTAACCAATGAAGCCACCCAGGTGTCCCCCCACTTCAGTGATTTTAATATGCTGCCAGAGATGAGACTTGTATTTAGACCCAACAGCATAATATGAGGACGGAGAAGGGAATTTTTATAAAGACCAAAATCGATAAGAGTCTAGCTCAGTAGGTAGAGCAGGTGACTCTTGATCTGTGAGTTTGAGCTCCATGTTGGGTGTAGAGATTACTTAAAAATAAAATCTTGCATTCCCACCAACAGTGTAGGAGGGTTCCCCTTTCTCCGCAACCTCGCCAACATCTGTCATTTCCTGACTTGTTGATTTTAGCCATTCTGACTGGTGTAAGGTGGTATCTCGCTGTGGTTTTAATTTGTATTTCTCTGATGCCGAGTGATGTTGAGCACTTTCTCATGTGTCTGTTGGCCATTTGGATGTCTTCTTTGGAGAAATGTCTGTTCATGTCTACTGCCCATTTCTTGACTGGGTTATTTGTTTTATGGGTGTTGAGTTTGAGAAGCTCTTTATAGATTTTGGATACTAGCCCTTTATCTGATATGTCATTTGCAAATATCTTCTCCCATTCTGTCAGTTGTCTTTTGGTTTTGTTGACTGTTTCCTTTGCTGTGCAAAAGCTTTTAATCTTGATGAAGTCCCAATAGTTCATTTTTGCCCTTGCTTCCCTTGCNCAGAGAGGAATTTTTAAAGCTAATCAATTTGGTAAAAATAAAGAACTAAATTCAAAACAAGTTCTACGTACCACAATCAACGCTCGACCGCCCTCCCTTCCACCAAGTTAAACACAGAGCTCAACCGGCAACGGAACAATATCCTCCGCAGCTTTCCAGTGACTTCTCACCTCCCCTCTCAAGCAGGGGGAAGCCTGCCACTTCCTGCTCTGTGGGTCTATCACTAACCACACACGAGAAATGTTAAATGCTTAACACGATGTGGGGAAGTCCTTTGGGGAACTCACCTGTAAATTTCATTTTCGACCACGTTTCTTCCACATTGCCCATAAGAATTGTTTCCCATGCTGAAGACTGAAGAATAACACCACCAGTGAAATTCGCTCTGTGGGCTCAGGGGATCCCAGAATGTCAGGACTACAAGGGGGTCTCAGAAGTGGTCTTAGTCCAACCACTCACGCTAAGCGCCCTGTTTCCTCCTCCGACACCCCCAGCCTTTGCAGGCACACCCACAGGCAAGCTGGGCCTGGCCCTGCAGCAACAGCCTGGGCCACCTTGCCAGTCTCCTCTGCCTTCTCCTGCGCCTTCCTCTGCAGGCCCTGGTTCCACCGCTCACCAATTCCACATTCCGAGGCGAGCACCTCCCGGCACCCCCACTCTCTGGACCTGTCACTAGAGGTTGCCCTGCATGCCCTGCTCTGGAAAGAGCTCCTGAACACCACCTTTGGCTTTGTCCACAAAGCATGCTTAGCCAGAAAATGAAACTGGAAACATCTAGGCAAGATGGCCTTTCCCTAGAAACACTCACTCTTCAGGAGAAAGTCTGTGTTCTCTGGACTCTAAGAGCCCACCAGTTGGAGAAGTGCTGGCAAACAGGCTTCTTTCAGTAGATTAGAAAACGCTGTCTACAGGCACAGCCTGGCCCAGCGACTTCATGGCAAACTGAGTGGGAGGCTTTGCGAAGGCGGCCGGGTGCGCACTGTCGCGTTTATAAATACCTAAGGTTTTCTAAGAATCGCAGAAAGCAGAGAACATAAAAGAGCCAGCAGGACCTCCCCAATATGGTGATCTTCTTTTTTTTTTTATTATTTATTTGACAGAGAGAGAGAGAGAGATCACGAGTCGGCAACGAGGCAGGCAGAGGGAGAGGGGGAAGCAGGCTCCCCGCTGAACAGAGAGCCCGATGCAGGGCTCGATCTCAGGACCCTGAAATCATGACCTGAGCCGAAGGCAGAGGCCCAACCCACTGAGCCACCCAGGCGCCCCCCCAACCAATATGGTGATCTTGAGCCATCCTACCGACTGGCTCGGGAAATGCCAGGGGCCTCCCTAATTACATGTGGTTCCATCAAACAAACCAGTTTCGACCCAACGGCAAGAAAGTGGTCCCCCCACTCTTCCATGAACCTGGGAGAGGCCAACTCACCTCCTTCGCGGTCTGTCAGGATGAGAGAATGGGCTCTGCCGCAGGAGACCTGCAGCACCCGTGTCTCCTGAGGTCTGTCCAGAGGCAGTGGGACGGGCGAGGGCTCCAGAACATACTCGTAGCCCCTGGCTGAAAGAAGGGAGCAGGTCCACGGTGAGTCACACTGACGAAGAGTCATTAGAAATCATGCTGTCCGACCCCCACACCGGCCCACAGTCAGAGATCAGAGTGACTCGTCAAGGCACCTCAGCTAGTGGCAGAGCTGAGACTAGAACCCGCCGCACAGCCCTGAGCCTTCCCGCGTCAGTAACGCCATCTGCATCTAAAGAGAGTAAAGGCATTTTCCTCCTATAAGACCCACTCAGGTTTCTCAGTAGAGCGAAGGGCAGCATATATTGTATGATATCACTTATACTAATCAGTGGGAAAAGGAATACAGAGAAACGTCTGCTTGTGTATGCATTAAATCTCTCCAGGAGAAACTGGAAACTGGTAACACAGGTTGTCTTCAGGGAGAAAAACTGTGTGGCTGGGAGGGCAGAGGCAGAAAGCAGCCTTTTCTCCATATATTCTAGTGCACCTGTAGGATTCTGAAGTATGCAAATATGCTCTCTAGTCAAAAGAGAAAATTTTAGGGGCACCTGGCTGACTTGTTTGGTAGAGCATGACACTCTTGCTCTCAGGGTCATGAGTTCGAGCCCCACGATGAGGGTAGATATTACTTCAAAAATAAACTCCTTAAAATTAAATTTTTCTTAATTAATTAATTGGTTAATTAATTATAGTAAGCTCTACACCCAACGTGGGGCTTGAACTCATGATTCTGAGATCCTGGAATTGCATACTCTACCAACAGAGCCACCCAGACGCCCCTGAAAATTTTAATTTTTAAATAAGCAAGTAAGGGGGAAAGTTTTTTAGAAGTCACTCTACAGGCTACCCTACAACCCAGCAATCGCACTACTGGGTATTTACCATAAAGATACGAAGGCAGTGATCCTCAGGGGCACGTGCACCCTTTTGTACCAACAATGTCCACAATAGCCAAACTAAGGAAAGAACCTAGATGTCCATCAACAGATGAATGGATAAAGAAGATGTGCCATATATACACACACACACACACACACACACACACACACACACACACACACACACTGGAATACTATGCAGCCATCAAAAAGAAACAAAATCTTGCCATTTGCAATGACGTGGATGGAACTAGAGGGTATTATGCTAAGTGAATAAGTCAATCAGAGAAAGACAATTATATGATCTCTCTGATATGAGGAACTTGAGTGGCAGGGCGGGAGGTCATGGGGGGTAGGGAGGGAAAAAATGAAACAAGATGGGATCGGGAAGGAGACAAACCATAAGAGACTCTTAATCTCACGAAACAAACTGAGGGTTACTGGGGGTGGGAGGGTAGTGATAGGGTGGATGGGTTATGGACATTGGGGAGGGTTTGTGCTATGGTGAATGCTGTAAAAGGTGTAAGCCTGATGATTCACAGACCTGTACTCCTGGGGCAAATAATAATGAAAAAAAAAAAGTCACTCTACAGAAGAACCTTATACTTTTTTTAAAAAGATTTCACTTATTTATTTGAGAGAGGGAGAGAAAGAAAGAACAAGCTAGGGAGAGGGGCAGAGGAAGAGGGAGAAGCAGGCCCCCCACTGAGCAGGGAGCCCAACTCGGGGCTCAACCCCAGGATCCCAGAATCATGACCTGAGCCAAAGGCAGATGCTTAACCGACTGAGCCACCCAGGCCCCTCCAGAAGAACCTTACTGTTCTTTAGATCCTGCTGGAGAAACCACAACAGTCTATGCGGGGAATTCCCCTTGTAGGTTTTAAACAAAGAACTTTTGGTATTTGTACCATTGGCTGAAGTTAAGAAGATCCACAAGTTCACACTAATTCTCAGCCTACCCACCACTAACAACTTCTGTGTTTTCTCCTATGAAGCCCACATTTAGAAAGACTCTACCAAAAAATGGCATTGTTACTGTTACAATAATACATTTGCTCATTTATATTCATTAGCGACTGATATAATTTTCAGAGAGAGCTTTCAATCAGCATGGAATAACTGCTTTAGCACAATGAGATGATATGATTCTAGGCAAAATCGAAGAACCCGGACAATGTCGTTAGTGTATACATCCCCCATTACTACCTGCGTAGACCCCAAGGGCCTGGGAAGCAGTAAATACATATCATTTAAGAGGAATCTGGCTGTAAATATGGCCATCAGGAAATACAGAGGATCATATTAGATAGAACCACAGCAATCTCCCGACTGGAGAATCCTATAGGATAAACAATTCGATTTCTTTCTTTTTTTTTTCTTTTAGTTTTTTAAAGATTTTATTTTAAGTAACCTCTACAGCCACTGTAGGGCTCGAACCAACAACCCCAAGGTCAAGAGTCGCACACTTCACCAAGTGAACCAGCCAGACATCCCTATTCTTTTTTTTTTTTTAAAGGAAGTAAGCCTGTATTTGTTTGTTTCACAAATACAGTTGGCTGAGCTGATTGCCAATGTAATTTCTTCAGTAAATAAACTTCAAGAAAAAAAGATTAAAACAGACTTAGGAGACTTTTAAAAGTCTTATCAACTGGGGTGCCTGGCTGGCAAAGTTGGTAGAGCATGTGACCTTTTTTTTTTTTTTTTAAGATTTTATTTATTTATTTATTTGTCAGAGAGAGAGAGAAAGCACAAGCAGTCAGAATGTCAGGCAGAGGCTGAGAGAGAAGCAGGATCCCCACTGAACAAGGAGCCTGATGTGGGACTCGATCCCAGGACTTTGGGATCATGACCTGAGCCGAAGAAAGATGCTTAACTGACTGAGCCACCCAGGCGTCCCAGCATGTGACTCCTGATCTCAGGATCTTGAGTTTAAAGCCCTGGTTGGGTGGGGAATCTACTTTTAAAAAAATAAAAATAAAAATCTTATCAACTGATTACAACATCTGGATGTGGATACTAATTCAAACAAATTTTTAAAAAATAAAATAAAAATCTAATGACATTTATGAGATAACAATTTGAACACTGGATATTTGGTAACATAAAGGGATTATACAGTTCATTATTTTTAGGTGTGAAAATAATGTTGCATTCACTTTTTCTTTTTAAGGTCCTTATTTTTTTTTTCAAGGTTTTTTTTTACTTATTTGAAAGAGAGAGCAGACCTAGTAGGCAGAGTGGCAGGCAGAGGGATAGGGAGAAGCAGGCTCCCTGCTGAGCAGAGAGCCTGATGCAGGACTTAATCCCAGGACCTGACCCAAGCCAAAGGCAGACGCTCAACTGAACCACCCAGGCACCCTAAGGCCTTATTTTTTTTTAGATGCATACTGAAATATTTACTAACGAAATTAATAATGTTGGGATTTGCTTCAAATTAGTGAGGGGAGGGGCATCTGGGTGGCTCAGTCATTAAGTGTCTGCCTTTGGCTCGGGTCATGATCCCCGGACCCTGGGATCCAGCCCTGCATCAGGGTCCCTGCTCAGCAGGAAGCCCGCTTCTCCCTCTCCCACTACCCCTGTTTGTGTTCCCTCTCTCACTGTCTCTCCATCAAATAAATAAATAAAACCTTAAAAAGAAAATATTGAGGGGAAAGTGCAGGAAATGAACAAAATAAAACTGGCTGAGTTGGCATGCCTTACACAACTCTGTTCATTTCTGTGTGGCCTAAACATGCTCCCAATAAAAGGTATAACAAATCCAATGTGGCCTCTTACAGTTAATAGAGACTTCAGTACTGACTTATAAAAGAATTCTGATACAAAATTAAGTAAAAGGCAGAAAATACACACTGACCAAAACTGTGCAAAAACGTATTTGCACCCTGGGGCCAATAATAATAATTTTGAAAAAATCAGTGGAATGTCACACTGTAAAAAAAAAAAAAAATGTATTTGCACATGAATGAGGAAACAAGAAAAACAAGAAAAGGTTTATCCGGACAGTAAAGGTACTGTCCGGTACAGCCGCCCTCCTTATCCATGTGGGATACATTCCAAGACCCCCAATGGATGCCTGAAACTACAGGTAGAACTAAACCCCATATATACTATATTTTCTCTTTCGCATACCTATCTATGATAAAGTTTAGTTTATAAATCAGGTGGGGTGCCTGGGTGATTTGGATAGTTAAGCATCAGATTCTTGATTTCAGTTTGGGTCATGATCTCAGGGTCCTGGGTTCGAGCCCCACATCAGGCTCCGTGCTCAGTGCAGAGTCTGCTTTGGGATTCTCTCCCTCCCTCTCCCTCTGTGCATGCACACACACCCTGTCTCTCTCAAATAAATAAATAACATCTTTAAAAAAACTTTATAAATCGGGCGCCTGGGTGGCTCAGTGGGTTAAAACCCCTGCCTTCGGCTCAGGTCATGATCCCAGGGTCCTGGGATCGAGGCCCACGTCGGGCTCTCTGCTCAGCAGGGAGCCTGCTTCCTCCTCTCTCCTCTCTCTCTGCTTGCCTCTCTGCCTACTTGTAATCTCTCTCTCTGTGTCAAATAAATAAATAAAATCTTTAAAAAAAAAAAAAACTTTATAAATCATGCACAACAAGAGGAACATCTTTACTTATCATCAAAGCCTCTTTTGCCTAAAGGTTCAGTGTTAATACCAAAGAGGCTGACGAACAATCTAGTCCAGATGGTTCCAAATAACAGCCATGTGAGACTCCATCTATTCCATTCTGTCAGTCTGGTTTATGTCATCGTATTCTCGAAAACAAAAGGGAGCTCCCTCAGATCAATCACAGCACAGAGAAGCCAAGGTGAGCACACTCACTTTTATCTTTGCGGCTCCTGTGAAATCCAAGCTGGGAATCTTTGTTGAGCCCCATACCCCAAACTTTCGTCACATCCTTGGTTTTAGAGGATAATAGTGTGAATCCATAACCACAGGCAGCAGAGGAAATCTGAAAAAGAGTTGCCATAAAGCATGAACTTAATTGTGACATCGAGTTTTCTCTGCAATAAAGGACAGGTTGTTTGCCCAATTAAAGAATACATAGTATTGTGTATTCAGTCAGTGGCTGGTGGCTCAGTGGGTTAAGCATCTGCCTTCGGCTCAGGTCATGATCTCAGGGTCCTGGGATGGAGTTCCACACCAGGCTCCCTGCTCAGCGGGGAGTCTGCTTCTCCCTCTCTCGCTTCCCCTCCCCCCACTTTGTGTGTGTGTGTGCACACACACACTGTGTGTGTCTCTCTCCCCCCCTCAAATAGATAAAATCTTAAAAAAACAAAAACAAAACAAAATAAAAAACCTGGGCAAAACTAAAAAAAATCATTTCAGGGATGAAAAAATCAAAGGCAAATAAATGGAGAAATGTTTATTTGTGAAAGACTGCTAGAACTTCAGGTAACAGGGAGAGGCGCATGGCTGGCTCGGTCAGAAGAACATTCAACTCTTGATCTCGGGGTTCGGAGTTCGAGCCCCGTGTTAGGTGTAGAGACTACTTAAATGTATAAAACTTAAAAAAAAAAAAAAAAAAAGGAAGAAAGGGCAGCTCAGTTGGTTAAGCAACTGCCTTCGACTCAGGTCATGATCCCGGAGTCCCAGGATCGAGTCCCACATCGGGCTCCCAGCTCCATGGGAAGTCTGCTTCTTTCTCTGATCTTCTCCCCTCTCATGTTCTCTCTCTCTCTCTCTTTCTCAAATAAATAAATAAAATCTTAAAAAAAAAAAAAGGAAAGAAAAAACAAGAACTTCAGGTAACAGCAGGAATCTGCAGACTTCCTGTCTGGGGTGCTCCATCAACTCCAGCTCAGTCAGCACATATGTTTTTTGTGGGTTTTGGGTTTTGTTTTGTTTTTTAAGATTTTATTTATTTATTTCTCAGAGAGGGAGAAAGAGAGCACAAGCAGGGGGAGCGGTAGGCAGAGGAAGAAGGAGGCGCCCCGCTGAGCTAGGAGCCCGATGTAAGACTCCATCCCAGGACCCTGGGATCATGACCTGAGCCAAAGGCAGACACTTACCAATGGGGCCACCCAAGCATCCCAAGCATATACGTTTTAAAAGGGCAGCGTTGACCATAAAAACCATCAACTTTGTTGCCAGGAAGAACACACTTACTTGGAGATAGAAGGTGAAAACTCATGCCCAGTAGTGACCTCAGTAGGAAACAAACAAGGAAAATCCAAAACTTGGCCAGTCTGAGGTTATAATCCTGACCAGGGCAAGAGGAGAGGCAGACCAGGCAGAAGTGTAATAGAAAGCTCCTAGAAGTGAAACTGCCATGGAAGGCTCTGCACACATCCAGGGCTGACTAGGAAACTCCACACGTGAACACAGGAGACCTGGGGACCCAGTGCCAAGTAAACCTGAAGTGGACTTGAGAACAGCCTGATCTTTGAATGTAGAACCTTTACACAGAATCAGAGGTAGAAGGCAGAAACCTTATAAGCTTCAAGTAAGCACAACCTCTGCCCAAGTCATTGGCTGACCATAAAGGTATGCAGGTAGGGGGCAACACTCAAGAAGTCAGGCTAAGAAAAGGGGGGGGGGATAAATCAATAACTTGAACAAATAACTTCCACAGCATGGAAGACTGATTCTATACGCGAAGTCCATAAAAGTTACTAAAAGCAAACAAACAAAAAACCTCAAGGGAAAAATGTCAGAATCCAAAATTATAATACATCACCAAAATTCCATTTTTCAACTAAAAAGTACAAGACATGCAAAGAAATAAGAAAGTGTGACCTATACTGAAGGGACAAAAGCAGCCAACAGAAACTGACACTAAGTAGGCCCAGATGTTGGATTTATCAAAGACTTCAATAAACTATTGTTCAAAGAATATTTTTAAAAACCATTTTAAAACCATGTTTAGGGGTGCGCCTTGGTGGCTCAGTCGGTTAGATGTCTGCTTTCAATTCAGGTCATGATCCCAGGGTCCTGGGATTGAGTCACGAGTTGGGCTCCCAGCTCCTCCCTCTGTCTGCTTCTCCCTCTGCCTGCTGCCCCCCGCCCGTGCTCTCTAACAAATAAATAAATAAAATCTTTAAAATTAAATAAATAAAAAATAAAACCACATTCAAAGAACTAAAAGGAATGCCTGGCTGGCTCACTCCGTCCATAGAGCATGCAACTCTTGATCTCAGAGTCATGAGTTCGAACCACACTTGGGGGTAGAGATTACTTAAAAAAATAAATAAAATAATAATTATAAAATTGTATTACTGGGCTTAAGATATAAATATATATCACAATAACCCCACAAGGGAGAGAGGAGAAAATGGAGCTTTGTTAGAACCAAGATGCTGGGCGCCTGGGTGGCTCAGTGGGTTAAAGCCTCTGCTTTCGGCTCAGGTCATGATCTCAGCGTCCTGGGATCGAGGCCCGCATCGGGCTCTCTGCTCCGCGGGGAGCCTGCTTCCTCCTCTCCCTGTCTCTCTGCCTGCCTCTCTGCCTACTTGTAATCTCTCTCTCTCTCTGTGTCAAATAAATAAATAAAATCTTTAAAAAAAAAAAAAGAACCAAGATGCTATAGTTTTTTTGTTTTTTTCAGAATTAAGTCACTATTAACCTAACATAGACTGTGATAAGATACATATTGTAATCCCAAGAAAAACCTCCTCAAATATACAGCAAAACACCCACCAAAGGAATTTAAAAGATACCCAAAATACCTATTTAACACAAAAGAAGGCAGCAAAGGACAAAAGAGAGAAACAAAAGACCTACAGAAACAAAGAGCAAGATGGCAGATGTGATCCAACCATATCAGTAATTACATTAAAAGGACATAGATTGAGTGACATCAGTGAAAATGGTGGAGCAACGAGAACACTGGCAAACGTCAAAATCATTTTTTTCAGAACTCTGGAAATTAACCAAAGATGGAAAGCAATTTAGGGAATGTTTACTCAAGAAAAGCAGCTGAGTATCAGGAAAAACAGCAAGCTTTGCACCATTTCACCTTGACCTATTCCCATTCACCTCTGCTAAGCTCTGCAGTAGCTCTAAAAAGCAACAGCTCACAATTACAGCGCAAACCGGCAGTCTGGCAGCCACTGGAAGAGGCAGAAAGGGTTTAGAGGAACATCAAAGCTCCATTCCCAGAGCACTCTCATCTAATCTGTCTGGTGGTTCCCTGGAAGACCCCAGGCGCAAGGCTCTATTTATTTGACCTGACCCAGATATCACCCAGTGCAAACAGCCTCTTCCCCAGGGGTATTTGCTGAAAACAATCAGCAGCTAACGATGAACACTGCAGCTGCCTGAGGTGGTGGATAACAGCTGGAGCAAATAATAGGTCAACCAAGAAGTTACTAACTAACTTGACCTGACATTAACTCCGCCCACACCACAGCGGAATACACATCCCTTTCAAGCGCACACGGAACGCTGTCCAGGGTAGACCATATGCCAGCCTATGAAAGAGTCTCAGTACATTTTAAAGGGCTGAAATTAAAGTATATTCTGTAACCACAATGAAATTAAACTGTGACTGTGGTGACACCCCCCTACTCCGGGGGTGACGTGCGAATGACGCCAGCGTGGCACAACAGGGACACGTTTCGGCCACTGTTAAATGTGAGCAGCGCCCTGACGCCCTCCCCTCCCGGGCCTGCAGCCCACTCGAGGGTCCTCCTCCCCGACGCTGGGCCACCCCGCGTCCCAATTTCCCGGAGAGGGCCTCGGGGAGCAGCGGCGGACGCCGCAGGACGCCACGGAGGGAGAGAGCCCCGGCCCGCACCTTGTGGTCCAGCTCCAGGCGGTAGGGCACGGGCTGGATCCTGCGGGGCGGCCGCGAGCCGGCGCGGTGCTCGGGCCCAGCGCTGGGCAGCACGAAGGTGGGCACGCCCAGCGCCCCCGAGAAGCTGAAGCCCCACACGAAGATGCGATCGGCACGGGCCGCACGCTCGCCCACGTACTGGAACACGGGTGCGTCCGCCTCGCGCGAGCTCTGCGAGCGCCCGGCCGCCGTCCGGTGCCCTCGTCCCCGCCTCAGTCCCGGTCCCGACCCGCTCAGCAGCCGCCCCACCCGAGCCCCGGCCGCCAGCGCCGCCAGCGCCATGGTCCGCTCCACGCCTGGGCGCCCCTAGGTCGCCGCCATCTTGGATGACCCTTGACCCCACGCCCCGGCGGAAGAGCCCCGGGGCTCGTCGACTACTGGCTGAAGGCAAAGGCGCCGAGGGCCGCCAATGGCTGGGTCAAGGCGGGGGGCGGGACGGGGCGGAGCCGGGGAGCCGCGAGCCTGCGTGGGCGGGGCGCCGCGCTCCGACGCCGGTTTGTCTCGCAGCACAGCAGCTGGTCAGGCACCTGCCTTTCGCACTCCGCGCTCCTTTGCGGTGGGTCTTCCCGGCTCTCGCGGGCGCGGGGCGCTTTCGTGCCGAAGGCCCTTTACTGCTTGTCAATCAGCAGACGTAAAATTGAGGGGTGGCCCGCTCTGCGCGGCTCCCATGTGGTGCTCTCCCCCGTCCCGGTTTACCCTCCTTGCCACGGCCCCTCGTCCTTTCTTAGCTGGCCCTGTCGCATCCTCCCCCTCCTCTTCCAGGCCACTCAGTCGTGCTCCAGGCACTGCGCGCTGGAGGGCAGCTCTGCAGGTGCGTCCTGCGCCCCCGACGCTGCTGGGAAGCCCTGCTACCTTCCGCAGTGCACCGTCCTCCTGCCCAGCTCACCTCGCCCCCCAGCCGCGCACTGCCCTGGAGTCAGACGGCTTTCCTTGTAATTTCCGAACCCCGGGACTGGTTCGGGCCCAACTACTTAGTACGCAAGGCCTCGAATGTCCTTCCCGCTGCCCTCCTCCCTGCAGGCTCCTAGCCGATTCCAAGTCATCTTCTGAGATCCAGCACCTCCTTTGAAGTTCCGAGAAGGCAGGCACTGGGGGAGTCTGGGGACATAGGTCTAGTCCTGACTCTGCTACTAATATGATAGTTGGCTTTGGCAAGTTGTGTCCCTTCTCTGGATAGCACCTCTAGAGTGAGGAGGTTGGGGGGGGTGAAATGAATTTTTTTAAATAAATGAGATGTGAGATGTTTGCGCTTTATGACCTGTAGGATCTCCTGCGGCCCGTTATGACCCATGATGGACGTTCCAAATACTAGTCCCAAACGCTGAGCACAGACTCCTCTGAAACTAGGCACCCCACAGGATGGTAGGGCTCCAGAACGGCAGAGCCAGGTGGGGGAACTTGATAGAAGAGGCAGCAAGGGCAGGGTTGACACCACCAATCTGTGGCTTGGCTATCTGACCACGGTATTCCGAGGAATGAGGTATAAGTGCTTCCTTGCTCTCTCTCTCAAATAAATAAAATAAATATTTAAATAAATAAATAGACAGAAAAAGAAAGAAAGGGAAGGGAGGGGAAGCGAAAAGAAAGATTTTAAAAATTGAGGGGGCCTTGGCTGGCTCAGTCAAAAAAGTGGAACTGGATCTCGGGGTCATGAGTTTGAGTCCCACATGGAGTGTAGAGATTACTTAAATAAATTTAAAAACTAAGAAAGAAAGAACGAAAAAGAAAAGAAAGATAATCCTATGTAGGTCTCTTGAATTTATTTACTTATTTTTTAAAGATTTTATGTTTTTAATTTCCATACCCAATGTGGGGGTCGAACCCACAACCCCGAGATCAAGAGTCACACGCTCCACCAGCTGAGCCAGCCCAGTGCCCCTGGTGTCTTGAATTTATCAAACATCTGTCTTTTAACAAATATCCATAAGACAGAAAACCACTTTTTGGAGGTTTAGGGGACAAACGGCACGGTGATAAAATCTGCAATGTGAACTACAGCCACTGGGTGGCGGTACTTGCCCATCAATTTTGTGTCGGATTCCCCCAAGAAAAGCCAGTTTGGGCCAATGAAGAGAGCTGGGTTTGTAGCGACAATGGGCTTTTATATTTTACTGTTAAAACCTGGTTGTTCTATATACTGGTTGTATGCTGGCTAATACTTGCCCATATTGTTGCTTGGAAAAGACGGTCCCACAACAAAATACCAGCCGCCCTGGAGTATTAAAATGTCCGCTATCATTAACCAAGCTCAGTTTGCCGATACTGACATTTTCCTGCAGATGTTCTAATTTCTTCGTTACATTGGGATAGTTAAAATTCTCGGTCTGGGAAAGAATGAACTTATGTATTTTAATTATTATTGTTAAACTTTTAGTTATACAATTAATATATGATGAAGTGCCTTAGTTAAAAAAATAATCACGGGCACCTGGGTGGCTCAGTGGGTTAAAGCCTCTGCCTTCAGCTCAGGTCATGATCTCAGGGTCCTCGGATCGAATCCCGCGTTGGGCTCCCTGCTTCAGCCTGCTTCCTCCTCTCTGCCTGCCTCTGTGCCTACTTGTAATCTCTCTCTCTCTGTCAAATAAATAAATAAAATCTTTTAAAAAATACTTAAGTGTTCTATATGGATAAAAGCAAAGGCTCCTTTAACCACAGCCCCACATATATATGTTGCCATAGAAAAAATATTTTTAAATTTTTGTTGTGTGTGTTTAAAGAAAACAGTATAATATGTATCTTATTCTACAACCTCTTTTTTTTTTTTTTAAAGATTTTATTTATTTATTTGACACAGAGAGAGAGAGATCAGATCACAAGTAGGCAGAGAGGCAGGCAGAGAGAGGAGGAAGCAGGCTCCCTGCTGAGCAGAGAGCCCGATGCGGGCCTCGATCCCAGGACCCTGAGATCATGACCTGAGCCGAAGGCAGCGGCTCTAACCCACTGAGCCACCCAGGCGCCCTACAACCTCCTCTTTTCACTCAAAACTCTATTGGAGACACTTTCGTAGTAATTTGTTTGCACTTAGCCCATTCTTTTTCGCTCTTGAATGTTAGTATGAATAAGTCTTGTAGAACCGTTCTTTGGTGGACTTTTGGATTGTCTCCTCTTTTCTTGCTATTACGACGTTACAGCGAGTGTTCTTGTACGTGTCTCCTTTGGCGCCCATGTGATGGTGTCTCTTGGGTAGATAGAGATAAACAGAACTTCAGGGTCATAGAAAACGCTCGTTTTATTACTTTTTTATTTTTTATATTTTATTTATTTATGGGAGAGAGAGAACAACCAGGGGGAGCTGCAGAGAGAGGGGGAGAGAAGCAGGCTCCCTGCTGAGCAGGGAGCCTGATGCGGGACTCAATCCCAGGACCTTGAGATTGTAACCTGAGCCAAAGTCATGCTTAACCAACTGAGCCACGCAGGCGCCCCGAGACAAACTTTTGAAATGTTTGTCAATACGGGACGCCTGGGTGGCTCAGTCAGTTAAGCGACTGCCTTCAGCTCAGGTCATGACCACAGGGTCCTGGGATCGAGTCCCACATCGGGCTCCTTGCTCAGTGGGGAGCCTGCTTCTCCATCTGCCTGCTGCTCTCCCTGCTTGTGTTCACACTCTCGCCCACTCTCTCTCTGACAAATAAATACATAAAATCTTAAAAAAAAAAAAAAAGAAATGTTTGTCAATCCAATACCTAAAGCATATCTCTTGTTGATTTTTTTTCTGTTTCTGTAATCTCTTGGAAAGGTAGAACACCTTATGGTTACTGGCATTTCATGTTTCCTCCACCAAGAATTGTTTAGCTCTTCATATCCTTGGCCATATTTCTACTGAATTGACTATTATTAATTTATAGGAGAACTTGATGTAATCTGCACGGAAACCTCTGTTATGTGTTGAAATATTCTCTTTTCTTCTTAATTTATGGTGTCCTTTCTACTACAGAATTTTATTTTAATGAGGTCAGCATTAATCTTTTTTTTTTTAAGAGAGATCATGTGACAGGAGAGGAGGGGCAGAGGCAGTAGGTGAGGGAAAGAGAGAATCTTAAGCAGACTCTGTGCTGACATGGGGCTCGATCTCACAACCCTGAGACCATGACCTGAGCCAAAATCAAGAGTCAGACGCTCAACCAACTGAGCCACCCAGGCGCCCTAATCAATGTTAAGCTTATCCACTAGAGCTTTTCTTTTTCTTTCTTTTGTTTTTTTTTTTAAGATTTTATGTATTTATTTGAGAGAGAGAGAGTGAGAGAGAGCATGAGAGGGGAGAAGGTCAGAGGGAGAAGAAGACTCCCCATGGAGCTGGGAGCCCGATGCTGGACTTGATCCTGAGACTCCAGGATCATGACCTGAGCTGAAGGCAGTCGATTAACCAACTGAGCCACCCAAGCGCCCCTTCTTTTTCTTTCTTGCTTAGTCATACTACCTATTATACAAAATATAAAGGTGTCCTTTTTGTTAAGATTTTATTTATTTTTTTGACACAGAGTGCATGCACAAGCAGGGGGAATGGCAAGGAGAGGGAAAAGCAGGTTCCCCACTGAGCAAGAAAAGTGTTCAATAATAATTGCAAAACACTAAATCTAATCCTGTACTTTTGTTTTTTTTTTTATATTTAGATATGGAGTTGATTTTTTTAAAGATTTTATTTGTCAGAGAGAGAGAAAGAGCCAGCAAGTACAAGAAGGGGGAGCGGCAGAGGGAGAGGGAGAAGCAACCTCCCTCCTGAGCAGGGAGCCCGACATGGGACTCGATCCCAGGACCTTGAGATCATGACCTGAGCCCAAGGCAGATGCTTCACTTACTGAGCTACCCAGACATCCCTATGGAGTTGATTTTTGTGAGTGGTATGATTGTACATTTATTAATATTTTATCAGATATATGATTGTCCCCAAATAACTAACTGGTTATGAAAGACTGAAGATTTTAAAATGTCTTTTGTAACATGGTGCATTTCTATATACAGGTCAGTTTCTGGAGTCTGTTCCTTCTGATCCATTCTTGAACTAATTGCTAGTTTTATATTATGCTCTGATTTTTATTCAATCAAGTCTTCTTTGTTCTTTTACCTTGCTCCTTTGTTCTTTTGCCTTTGCTACTCATAACATTTACTTCCATATAAATTTTAAAGTCATCTTGTCAATTGAATGAAAGATCCCACTGGGATTTTTATTGGAACTGCATTAAATTGATGACCTAGTTGAGATAAATTAATAAATGACATTTTACGATCTTGAGTCTTCCCACATCACATAAATGTGGTGTACTCTGATATTATTGGATTCACTCATCTGCTTGAATGAATTCAGCCCTCTGCTTGTAGATGAAATCTTCTGTTGGTTTTCTAACAGGATCTTCCAAATTTTTAGGGCGATAATCTCCAAATTATTTTTTAACTCTTTTGTTTTTAAAGATTTTATTTATGTATTTGACAGAGAGAGATACAGCGAGAGAGAGAACACAAGCAGGGGGAGTGGGAGAGGGAGAAGCAGGCTTCCCACTGAGCAGGGAGCCTGATGTGGGACCATCCCAGGACCCCGGGATCCTGACCTGAGCTGAAGGCAGACCTTTAGCCGACCAGGCCACCTAGGCATCCAGAGAGAGAGAAACTTAAGTAGGCTCCATCTCACGACCCTGAGATCGGGACCTGAGTCAAAATCAAGAGTCAGACTCTTAACCACTGAGCCACCTAGGCACCCCTCATTTTTATTTATTTATTTTTTTTAAGTAATCTCTATGGCAAAATGGAGCATAAGATCAAGAGTCACATGCTCTACCAACTGAGCCAGTCAGGCTCCCCAGTTCATTCATTTTTTTTATGCTGAGTACTATTCTGCTATATGGAATACCACAATTTGCTTATGGATTCACCTGTTGATTGACATTTGCCTTGTTTCCTGCATTCGGATACTATGAATAAAGCTGCTGTGAACATTTTTGTATTCTCATATACTCCTTTTATTGTGGGTGAATTCTTGTGAGTGACATGGCCACATCACGTAGAGGGGAATTCTCACCTTTACGAGAATGTTTGATTATGGTAAAATATTCATAACATAAAAGGTATCATCTTCAGTTTTTAAGTGTAGAGTTCATTGGAGTGGATTGTATTCACAATATCGGGCAACCGTCACCACTTCTGTTTATGAAACTTTTCCATGACCCCTAACATTGTTACAATAAAGCCAACTTGTATAAATGCCCATGTGTATACTTTTATTGAGATCTTGACTTCTCCATATGGCTTCAAGTCTAATACCTTTTCATTTCAGCTTATAGGACTCCTTTGAGCATTTCTTGCACAGCAGGGGTAACAAACTCTCTCCTTTTGCTTATTTCAAGAAGGGTGCCAAGGCCATTCAATAGGGAAAGGACAGCCTTTTGTAACTTTGATTTGTAATTCTGTATCTTCTTTTCTACATGACTTAAGTGAATAATGCATTTATTTATTTATTTTAAGTGGGCTCCGCGGCCAACGTGGGGCTTGAACTCAGACCCCTGAGATTAAGAGTCGCAGGCTGTATGGACTGAGCCAGCCAGGCACTCGAGGGTAATGCATTTAGAATTATTAGTCTGTGTATCTGGGCACACAATGTATAAAGATGTAATTTTTGTGACATTGACAGTCAAAAGGGTGGAGAGAGAGCCACAAAAGAGCAGAGTTTTCATATGTCATTAAAGCTAAGCAGAAATCAATTCAGATTGGAGTGTTATAACTTAAGGGGGTTAAATGCAATCCTCACAGCAACCACAAAGAAGGTAAAATGAGAAAGGAATTTAAACATTTCACTCTAAAAATCAACAGAACACAAAAGAAGACTCATGCAGGAAACTTATATGCTTTCTATAAGGCATATAGAAAACAGTGTCATGACAGAAGTAAGCCCCTCCTTATAAGTAAGTATTTCATTCTTTAAAGTAATCTCTACACCCAACATGGGGCTCAAACTCACAATTCCAAGATCAAGAGTCCCATGGAGGCAGCAAGCCACCCCCCCATTGGCATATTTGTTTCAGGTGAGACAATGAATCCAAACCTTGTGACTTCACCTTGACCAGAAGCATAAGTCAGGACCTTTACTTTTCTTCAGAGATGGAAAGTTATGACAGTTTTGAACAAAGGAGTAAAATGAGTTACAGGTTACAGAATTTTTCCAGTTGCTGTATTACGAATAGTCTGAAGAGGGGCACCTGGGTGATTCAGTTGGTTGAGTGGCCTACTCTTGATTTTGGCTCAGGTCATGATCTCAGGGTTGTGAGATCAAGCCCCATGTTGGTCTCCACGCTGAGTATGGAGTCTGCTTAAGAGTCTCTCTCTCCCTCTTCCCTTCCCCCACTCACGCTCTCCCTCTCTTTCTTAAAAAAAAAGGAAAAAAGAAAAGAATCATCTAAGGATAGTTAAGGACAAGATTAGGGAGGGAGACAAATTAGGAATCTATTGCAGGAAATGACATGGCTTGGACCAGTGCGGTGGTAGCCGCAGTGGTCAGAGTGGTAGACTCTTGGGGAATTAGGGCTGTCTAGGTTGTCTGAAGTACCAGTGTCAGAAATGGGGGAAGTAAAGGATACTTCCAGGGTTTTGGCCAGAGTAATGGTGTTTCATTAATTGAGGTGGGAAGGGACTGCGGGAGATTCTGGGGAGAGGGTGGGACGAGTCCTGCTTGAGATGCCCCTTCCTCCTCCACGTGAAAATGCCAAAGTAGGCAGCTGTTTATACAGACTTGGGGGGAGGTGAGTGGGCTGGGCTGTAGATACAAACTTGAGAGTCATAACCGATCAAAGGTGTTTAAGGACCTGCGGTTGGACAAGGTCATCTAAGGAGTGAACGAAGAGACCCAAGACAGCCCCGAGCTACAGCACGACTCAAAAGGTTGGGGGGACAGGAGGACCTGCAGGAGACTGAGGAGAAGCAGCTGCAAAAGCAGGCAGGGCAGGAGAAGTGTTGCAAAGAGGACACAGTGAACGGTTATGTCAAGTGCTGACCAATCAAGCCATTCACAAACTGAAAAAGGACTGGCAATGTGGAGGTCACTTGTACCCTTGGAGAGAACAGCTTTAGTGGAATAGTGGGGGTTAACTGGAGTGGGCTCCAGAGAAAATGAAAGGAGAGAAATCAGAGACAGCTGTGTGCACACAAATTGTCTTGATGTCAGTTGTCACATGTATTTTGACACCGTAAATAGTTCAAAACACATTAGAAAATGGTTAAATTGTCAAGTACAAGTTTCATGAGCTCATCATTTTTGGCAACAAAATAGAGCCAATCCGTATTATTCGTCAATTTCGTGTTTGTGAATTCACCTACCCACTGAAATTGATAGGTAAACCGGAAACCAATACAGCGCTTTCCCTGGTCATTCTCGGACACACGCAGAGTGGCAAAAAGCGTACGTTGCTTGATGCACATTCCCCGGCTGAAGTAGAACGAGGTCCCACTCTTGCTTCAGCTCTCACGCTGTAAAGCTGTCCTTTCTCCTGTCTTTTAAATGCTATGCTGTTTGTTTGTTTTTCATATTTTGTGCTTCTTGTTGCTTTCGCTGCTGTGTTCCCAAAAACATCACGACCAGAGGCTGGCAGAAACCTAACCTTGTACTACCCCTAGTAGTAGTTCAGGCTTCCTCATTGTTTGCCAAGACTCTGTAGAATGTAACTCTTTGGAATAAAAAGAACAGCTATTACATAATGGGAATATTTTCAAATATCTCTTTTAAAAACAATGTCAAAAAACCAGGTACTTTTTTTTAAGCATTTAATTCCATTATAGTCAACACACACTGTTGGATTAGTTTCAGGTGTATAACAGTGATTCAATAATTCTACACAGTACTCAGTGCTCTTCATGGTAAATGCACTCTTTAATCCCCCCACCTATTTCACCCATTCCCCCCACCCACGTCCCCTCTGGTGACCATCAGTGTTTTCTCTATAGTTAAGAGTCTGATTCTTGGTTTGTGATACTTTCTCAAGTAATTGTTGAATTGTTAGCTTTACCTTGAAATGCCAAAAAAAAAAAAAATTTAACAGCATCGTTTAGGAAGTATGACTTTCATAGTCACTTCCAGAAAAAGGTCTCAGCAAATTTGAGACACTTGTCTTTTTGCCTAAGAAAATGTGTATTAGAACATACAAACTTCAAGACAGTACTTACCTCTAGGGAGGAAAGAGAACAGTGCCTTCAATTGTATCTATATTTCTTAAAAATATGAATAGGGCATGCTAGGTAAAATCTGAGCAATGGGTAAATGGTTTGTTTCTACTTTATTCTCCTTTTGGCATACTTAAATATGTAGGTGTTTAACTCAGATGAAATAACGGTATGTTACTATTTCACTGTTCGCCGGGGCGCCACCTTCCGATGGACAGCTCATGATCAGTTGGCGATGTCGCCGACCCCGCCAAAAGGTCGCCTTTTCAGTTCCTAACAAGTAACCGGATGGCTTTAAAGCACAGTCCCCGGTCACTCAAGTCGCAACCTCACCGCTGTCAAGCCCCACGTTGCAGGAGTGCAAAAATCATATCGAGCAGCTACATGCAAGGAGGTCCGCGCCTGGGGGCGGTGCGTCGGGGTGCGAGGAGACACGTGCCAGCCGCTCATCAAAGGCCGGGGACCCGGGAGCGCGACCTGCCTCCCGCGGACCCCCGCCAAGCGTGCCAACAAATCCAGCGTGCAGGTCCACTGGATTCG
>LNAC01000109.1:1426887-1455897 GCA_002007465.1 Ailurus styani
CCCGAACCCCGTTCCCCGCGGGCCGGGCCCAGGAGTGGGGGTGGGGCGGGGAAGCCCCGCCGCGGGGACAACGGTCGCGCGCACGGACGCGCAGCCCCGTCCTCTGTGATTGGTTGGGCGGGGGCGGTGGGGCGGGCGTCTGCGGGCTCTGGGCTCTTTGGGCCTGGTGCGCGTGAGGTCACGCTCCGCCCGGCGTACGTGGGGCTCTCCCGCGGCGCGCGGACGGGCTTGATTGGGTAGGTGAGGGGGCGGGGCCGCGGCTGTTGCCTGGTAACCGCTCCGGCTCCACGGAGGCGGTGTCGGGCTCCGCCGGCCACCTGGGCGCCGGGCGTGGGTATTGGAGTGGGTCGTGGCAGCGGGACGGACTCCGCCGTCCTGTTTGTTAGCGGCAAAGCGATCCGGAGGCCGGAAGAAGAGCCTCCGGTGGGGGGGCCACGATTCCTAATGGTTATGGCTTAGAAGGGCATCCTCAGCCCGTCAGACCCAAGCTTTGCGGCGGTAGCAATAGCTTTCCTGAGAGAGGCTGTAAAATGCACCCGAAAACTGTGAGCCATTGGTTTTTGGCTTACTGGCAGAGCTCTGTGGTCCCACTGTCGCACCCCAGAACATTTCCCACCCCAGCCCCCGACAACCCCTGATGTCCTCTCTGCCTTGGGGGCTCTGCCTGTTCCGGATGTTTCCCATAGATGGAGTCATCCTGTGGGTCTCCGTGTCAGGCTTCTTTCCTTCCCTTTTATGAATAGTTATCCGTTGTATGGACAGACCACTTTTTTTCCTCTGCCAACTGATGGATTTGGGGGTGGTTCCCACTTCCTGGCTGTAAGGAATAATGCTACCATGAACATTCATGTATTTTGTTGTTGTCGTTTTGGGGTGGTTGGGTTTTTTTTCTTTCTGGGGAGGAGGGGAGAGAGAATCCCAAGCAGGCTCCGGGCCCAGTACCAGCCCACATGGGTCTCAATCACACAACCCTGAGATCACAACCTGAGCTGAAATCAAAAGTCCCATGCTTAACCAGCTGAGCCACCCAGGCACCCCCACATACACTTTTTTGTGTGGGCCTGTTTTCAACTCTCTTGGGTATATACCAAGAAGTGGAATTGCTGGACTCAACTTTGCCTTTCAAGGGGAAATTTTTTCAGGTTTTAGCGTCCTGCTGGAAATGATCGGGGTGACTGGCTCCCCGGGGGTCGGCACCCACAGACTTAGGGGCAGGCTACCACAGGTGTTACTGAGCAGCAGTGATTGGGGCTGGGGCTCAGTTCTGCCTGCCTGCTGGTTAGCCCCTAATGTCTGCTGCCCTGAGCTCTGGGTCTTTGCCTGGACCTTCAGCCCAGACATTCCCTTCCTCTTTCTCAGGCTGCCCAACTTGGAAATAATGCTCACATTGTCTTATCTCTCTCAGTTACTGAATCTGTTTCCACATGCCTGGGGCCATTTCAAGGGTGTTCTGGCTCTCATTTTGTCTTTATTACCTGTTATTCTGCTATGTCTATGCAGCTGTGTCTGCTGTCTCACTTGAGAGCACTGGTGGTGGGTTTTACTCACCTTTGTTTCCTGTGCCCTTCCTGGGAACAGTGTATGTTTTTACCTAGCAAGTACTTGAAACATAGTTTTAAATTTGTATGAGTTTGGGGCACCTGGGTGCCTCATTTGGTTAAGCATCTGCCTTCAGCTCAGGTCATGATCCCAGAGTCCTGGAATCAAGCCCCGCATCAGGCTCCCTGCTCAGTGGGGAGTCTGCTTCTTTTTCCCCCTGCTCCTGTTCTCTCTTTCTCTTGTGTGCAGTCTTTCTCTCTAATAAATAAAGAAAGTCTTTAAAAAATAAATTTTTATGACTTTATTTTGACTAAGGTAAAGTTCTAGAGTATTTGTTAATCATTTAACTATTTTTTTAAATTTTATGATCTTGAAAATACACATTATTTCAGTTATCTTCCATACTCCTTGGTAATTCCAGAATAGAGTACCTTGTTGTCTTGAAATTTGTTGTTGTTCTTTTTTTTTTTTAAGATTTTATTTATGTATTCAACAGAGAGAGAGAGAGAGAGATCACAAGTAGGCAGAGAGGCAGGCAAAGAGAGGAGGAAGCAGGCTCCCCGCCAAACAGAGATCCCAATGCAGGGCTCCATCCCAGGACCCCAAGATCATGACCTGAGCCAAAGGCAGAGGCTAAACTCACTGAGCCACCCAGGCACCCTTGTTGTTGTTCTTTTAAATTTTTTTCCAGTTTTGGGGTGCCTAGTGGCTCTCAGTCAGTTAAGCGGGGACTCTTGATTTCAACTGGGGTCATGATCTCAGGGTCCTGGGATCCAGCCCCACATGGGGCTCTGTGCTCAGCAGGGAGTCTGCTTGAAGATTCGCTCTCCCTCTCCTTCTTCTCCTCCTCCCAGTTTGCCCATACATGCTCTCTCTCTCTAAAATAAAAAAATCTTTAAAAAATTTTTAATTTAAATTTTTTTCTGGTTTTATTGAGATATAGTTAACATAAAACATTATGTTACCTTTAGATAGATAATGTAGCACTTTAATATACGTATGTGTTGCAAAACGATCACAACTAATTTAGGCAATATCACCTTATGTATTTACAAACTTTTGTTTTCTTGTGATAAGAACTTTTAAGATTCACTCTCTTAGCAACTTTTAAACATGTAATACAGTATTGTTAACTGTACCTGCCATGCTGTACATTATAGCCCCAGGACTGACTGATGCAGGCCTGATTTATTGATTACTTTTTTGACTGATTTATTGATTGATTTTTAAGATTTAAAAACAATTTTTTTAAATAATCTCTACACCCGACATGGGGGCTCGAACTTGCAACCCTGAGATCAAAAGTCATATGCTCTACCAACTGAGCCAGCCAGGTGCCCCAGGACTTACTTTTTTAATGACTGAAGTTTGTACCTTTAACACAACACTCTCCTCCATACCTTTCTGTGGAATGGAGAACAGGAAGCCCTGAGTGTATACTTTCCATTCACTGTCCCAAGACTGTGGAAAAGGAGGCACCCCAGGAACTTAAATAAAATCAAGGCCTCAGAGACCTGAAAAATTCTAGGAAAACCTAGAAACAGTTTGGAAAAAAAAAAAACCTGGGCCTCTATTACAAGATGTAAGAAGTTTGATAAATGGAGCCAACAACATTGCAAACGATGACCGTTGTACATGATGGAAATGAGCGCTAGATCAGGGATTTTTCTGTGAAAGGTTAGATAATAAATATTTTCAGTCTGGGGGATGTTTGGTCTCTGTCACATGCTTGCAACCCTGCCTTTACAGGAAAGCAGCCACAGATGAGATGCAGACAAACAAGTGTGTCTGTGTTCCAATAAAACTTTATTGACAAAAATAGGTGGCTTTGACCCACAGGCTGCAGATCATTGACCCCGGTTCTAGATGTTTGCTTTTCATGAGTAAAATAGTACATTGAAAAGGAAAGACAGATGGTCCTCAAGGATTGCTGGGGAAACTATGTAAGATTTGAGAAGGTTTTTTGTTTGTTTGTTTGTTTGTTTAAGTTTACCTCTCCAGTCTCAAAAGAGCAAAAAGTTGGGGTGCCTGGCTGGCTCAGTCAGGAGAGCATGGGACTATTGATCTTGAGGTTGTAAGTTCGAGCTCCACTTTGGGTGTAGAGATTGCTTAAATAAATAAATAAACTTTTAAAAAAGGTAATAAATAAAAGAGAAAAAAAGTTATGTACTGTGTAAATCCTATGATCCAAGTGAACATGACATATGCTTTAGGTTTGAATAGAAAAGAAATTAATCACCCTCTAGGCTTTGGGGGATTTTACTCTGTGGTACAGGCTTTCCCTGTTAAGGATTTTTAGCTCTGGGGTGCCTGGGTGGCTCAGTCGGTTAAGGGTCTGCGTTCGGCTCAGGTCATGATCTCAGAGTCCTGGGTTTGAGCCCCGTGTTCAGATTTGTGCTCAGTGGGGGAGTCTGCTTCTTCCTCTCCCACAGCTGCGGCCCCAAGTTGTGGGCTCTCTTTCTCTCTGTTTCATGAATAGATAAACTCTTTAAACAAACAAGCAAATAAGTAAATAAATACTGTAGGCTCTCTCTGTCATTCTGGTGGAGGGGCATGCAGGAGACAGGAGCCTGGAATATGCCAGCCCCTTAAATGGTCTTGGTTCTCTGGGGCTTCTCAACGTGAATGTCTCAAAACACCACGTGTGTCTCGTGTTTTTCAGGGCGCCTGGCTGGCTCGGTCGGTAGAGCACTGGATATAGAGGTTACTTAAAAATAAAATCTTGAAACAAAAAAGTGTGTTTTTCATACATCATGGCCCCTAGACTACTTCACCAGGTGATTAATGGAAGAAACAGCCCTCCGTGTCTACACTGCAGGGAAAACTGGCCAGCAGGACTTAGTGAGGGGTCCCAGTTAGAGGTGTGGTCCCAGGGAATCCAGTATTGATCCCATCAACGTGCAATTCATCAAACAATGGCATTTCATGTTCCAGTAGCTGCTTGGTGACCAGCCAAGTAGGTGATAAGATTTTAGAGAGACAGCGGTGCCTGGGGGGCTCAGTCTGTGAAGTGCCTGCCTTCGGCTCAGGTCATGATCCCAGGGTCGTGGGATGGAGCCCTGCACTGGGCTCCCGGCTCAGTGAGGAGCCTGCTTCTCCCTCTGCCTGCTGCTCCCCCTGCTTGTGCGCTCGCTCTCTCTCTCTCTCTCTCTCTCTCTCTCTCTCTCTTTCTCTCTGTCAAATAAATAAATCTTTAAAAAAAATCTTAAAAAAAAAGATTTTAGAGAGACAAAAGCATTACACTTATGGCTGGAAGCCATGAACTCCAAAGACATAGCTANCTTTAAAAAAAATCTTAAAAAAAAAGATTTTAGAGAGACAAAAGCATTACACTTATGGCTGGAAGCCATGAACTCCAAAGACATAGCTATTTGTGGCAAAGCTCTTCTTTTTTAAGATTTTATTTACTTATTAGAGAGAGAGCACTATTGGAGGGAGAAGGGGAGAGAGGGGACAAGCAGACTTCACTGAGCGTGGAGCCCTTTGCGGGGCTCGATCCCATGACCTTGAGATCATGACCTGAGCCAAAATCAAGAGTTGGAGGCCTCACTGACTATTGATGGCAAAATTCTAAAAGAAAAGGGAACCAAGGGGCGCCTGGGTGGCTCAGTGGGTTAAGCCTCTGCCTTCGGCTCAGGTCATCATCTCAGGGTCCTAGGATCGAGCCCCGCATCGGGCTCTCTGCTCAGCAGAGAGCCTGCTTCCTCGTCTCTCTATGCCTGCCTCTCTGCCTACTTGTTATCTCTCTCTGTCAAATAAATAAATAAAATCTAAAAAAAAAAAAAAAAAAAAANAGAGGAATGACTTTCTAATAAACACCTCAAATCCCACCCAACCCTGGGGTGTTTGACACATTTTAGAACCACTTATGTGAAAAAATGTGCTGGGTGGCTCAGTCGGTTAACAGGTATTAGAACAGGTATTTCCAAGAAATGAAAAGTAATCCCAGTGCAGATTTAGTTTGCAACAGTTACAAAGAATTTTTTTTTGAAAGAGATCATGAGCAGGGGTGGGGCACTGCGGTGAGGGGCAGAAAGAGAGGGAGAGAGAGAATCTTAAGCAGGCTCCACACCCAGTGTGGAGCCCAACCCAGGGCTCATTCCCACGACCTGAGCTCATGACCTGAGCCAAAATCAAGAGTTGGACACTCAACCAACTGAGCCACTCAAGTGCCCAGCTAAAGAATTTTTATAATAAAAAGTTTCCTTTACTTATAAGGGAACAGGGAATGATCATTTTGACCATTTTTCTCCTTGCTGAATAAGATTGGCAGACATGAACAATGTTTGAGGTCAGGGATGCTTTTTCCACTTTGTTTTTTGGTCTGCTTCATGGTAGACCTCTGAACTTGGAGGTTATTTTAAGGACAGAAGGCCATGTCCTAGTAATTTTTTTTTTCATTTTACAAACTTCCCACACATAAGTAGTTTATAATGACAGACTTCTCCTTGTTCTCAAATATGGGTGTGATAACAAGAGTCAAAATTTTTATTTTAAGATGATTACTTAAAAGCTTCAAATTGGGGACACCTGGGTGGCTCAGTCAGTTGAGCTCTGACTCTTGATCTCAGCTTAGGGCTTGATCTCGGGGTCATGGGTTCAGGCTCTGTGTTGGGCTCCACACTGGGTATAGAGCCTACTTAAAAAAATAATAACAATAAAAGAAAAAGAAAAGGTTCAAATTGAAGTGTGTGTATTTCCTTACTTGTTCATTGCCAGGTCATGCCTGGTATGAAGTCCCATTCTCCTCTCACATTCTATTTCATAGTAGGGAGACTGATTTATAGGAAAAAAAATTTTCTTAAAAAGACTCCACACCCAGCATGGAGCCCAACACAGGGCTTGAACTCACGACCCTGAGATCAAGACCTGAGCTGAGATCAAGAGTCAGACCCTTAACCAACTGAGCCACCCAGCTGCCCCAGATTTATAAAAATTTTTAACCAAAGCAATTTTATCTCTCCTTCTGCCTGCTGCTCCCCCTGTTTGTGCTCTCTCTCTGTCAAATAAATAAATAAAATCTTTAAAAAAGATGAGAGAGAGACACACAGTGAGAGAGGGAACACAAGCAGGGGGAGAGGGAGAGAGAGAAGCAGGCTTCCCGCAGAGCAGGGAGCCAGATGTGGGGCTTGATCCCAGGATCCTGGAATCATGACCTGAGCCGAAGGCAAACACTTCACGGACTGAACCACCCAGGTGCCCCGAACCACTTTAGGTCTTTGGTTAGTTTGTTCACCTGTAAAGGGAGGTTGGAACTAGGTCATCCGTGAGGACCCTCTCGGCTCTACATGCGTGCTTAGGGGACACTGAGGATTTCCACGGCTCACTTTCTTGTTACTTCTCTTGGACAGGGATCATGGCCCAAGTGGAAGTGTCTGCTCTGCGCATGGAAAATGAGTCCTCGGAGAGCAGGATGGTGGTGACATTCCTTGTGTCTGCTCTGGAGTCCATGGTGAGGCGATCTGGGCTTCTATAAAACGTCCCCTAGTTGGACCACTGTCGAAATAGTGGAGCTGGGCCACCCTTCACTGTCCCTGTCTGTGTAGCTGTAACCTTCTTCAAGAAGGTCCCGGGCTCATCAGGTCATCTTCAGAGGCACTCCTTACATTACAGATGTAATTATATCAATGTGAGCTTTCCAGATCTGGAAATTTAACGAGGGCGCCTCTGTTCCCGTTTGAGAATGTTTTTGCTCTGAATTCAGAGGTGAGCTAATAGTGTATTTATACTCCCCTCGTTAGCTGCAACATATAAAATGGACCTTGTGGGGGAAAACTTGGTGAGAATGTACATAACCTCGAGGGATCTGATCACAAGATACTTATTGATTAGAAAGGGGAAACCCGCACTTTGATAAAAGCGGACAAGCCTGAGAGAGGCCCCCTTAATCAAGCGATCAGAGTGGGACATCAGCCGTAATGGGACAGGCTGGTGTCACATGCCTCCCAATATGACGCTCCAGGAAGGAACGTCACTGATTCTGTGGTTCCTGCCATAAACTCATGACCTGAATCTAGTGGGGGAACACCAGACAAAGCCAAATTAAGGGACATTCTATGAAATGACTGGGCTGGACTTTTTTTTTTTAAGATTTTAATTATTTAAGAGAGAGCAAGAGAGGGAGGGTGAATGGAGGGGAGGAGCAGAGGAAGAGAGAGAGAGAGAATCTCAAGCAGACTCCTTGCTGAGCGTGGAGCCTGTCGTGGGGCTCGATATCACGACCCTGAGATCATGTCCCGAGTCAAAACCAAGAGTCGGACGCTCAACATACTGAGTCACCCAGGTGCCCACAAGTGTGGTATTTTCAAGGAGCATCAAGAATTCCAGTAACAATGAAGCAGGGAGAGAAAAGGAGAGGGGGTTCGAGGTAAGGTTCAAGAGGCCCCAGGTGGTCAGATCACTTAGAGCTCTGGGTCTTTCTCCGCAGCGTGGTGGGAAGCATTTGGAAGGTTCTGAGTGACGGGGTTAGGTGGGGATGTGGTGCTTGTGTGGACAGTTGGTGAACGTGGAACAAGCGTGGGAGGCTGGGACACCAGTTATCAGGATAAGGCTATGGTTCCAGTGGAGGTTTCCATGGAATGGATGAGGCTGGGAATGGTGGAGGTGGGACGAAGTGGTGCTTCTAGAAAAATCTATAGAGTTAGCGACAGATTGGATGTGAGTTGTGAGGTTTTCTTGGGAAAATCAAGAGTTTTTGTTTTTTGTTTTTTTTAATTGTGGTAAGATACGTAGATTCAGATCACAAAATTTACCATTTTAACCACTTTAACCAGTTCAAGGGCATTAAATCCATTCACCTTGTCATGTAGCTGTCAACCCCGTCCCTCTCCAGAGCTTTTTCATCTTCCTCAACTGAAACTCTGCACTCATTGGACAAAATTACTCCCCACCTGCCCCTCCCTCAACCCTCTGGAAACTGAGAAGTTGTTTTTAGGGGGACGCCTGGATGGCACAGTCATTTAAGCACCTGACTCTTGATTTCAGCTCAGGTTATGATCTCGGGTTGTAAGATCGAGCCCCACATTGGGCTCCACACTCAGCGGGGAGTCTGCTTGGGATTCTCTCTCTCCCTCTCCCCCTCCTTATTCTCTCCCTCTCTCTCTCTCTCAAATTAATAAATACATCCTTTAAAAAAATGTTGTTTTTGTTTTTATTGTTTTTAAGTAATCTTAGTACACCCAGCATGGGCTTCAAACTCACAACCCCAAGATCAAGAGTCGCTCCCTCCACTGGCTGAGCCAGCCGGGCGCCCCAGATTTCATCTGCATTTTGACTGATGTCCTTTTTCTGTCTGGGGGCACCTGTGGCATCACGTTGCTTTCAGTGATCTGGTCTCCTTTGGTGCCTCTGGTCCGTGACAGCTTCCCAGTTGTCCCTTGTTTTTCATGACCTTGACAGTCTCGCAGAGTCCTGGTAGGGATGTCATTGAATTAATTGGTCAGTTTGGGTTTCACTGAGGTTTCGCCTCCTGTTTGGACTGGGGTTTTGGAAAGAAGTCCACAGAGGTGAGATGCCCCCACTTCATCCCATTTTGTGAGGGGCCCATGACGCCAGCATGACCTGTCCCTGGTGAGGTTCACCTCGGTCACATGGTGAGGGGTGTGTGTGACAGTTACTTCTATCTGTCAACTCAACTGCACCACAGGATGCCCACACATCTCATTAAACATTATTTCCGGGGCTGTCTGTGAGGGTGTTTCAGGAAGAGATTAGCACTTGAATCGGTGGACAGAGCAGAGCAGACTGTCCTCCCCACTGGGGTGGGCGTCCTGCAGCCCATGGAGGGCCGGAATGGAACAAAAAGTCAGAGGAAGTGTGGAGTCCCCTCTCTGCCTGCGTGCTTGAGTGGGGACATCCATCTTCTGGTTCTCGGGTCTTCAAACTCAGAGCAGAATTTACACCTTCAGTTCTCCACTCTCAGGCCTTTGAACTACACCCCAGCTCTTCCGTGTCTGCAGCTGGAGGAAGGCCCGCCACGGGTCTTCTCAGCCTCCGTAATCACATGAGTCAGTTCCTTCTCAGGAACCTTGTATCAAAGAAAGAGAGGGAGAGAGAGTCCCCTATTCGTTCTGTTTCTCTGGAGAATCCCAACACAAGTAGTGTCTGCCATGTTTTTTCATCGTCCAGTTACTCTTTTTCCCCCTCCGTGTCTCCCATTCTTGGGAAGCGGGTCTCAAAGTCCAGCCCACAAATAATGATCCTCATTCATAATGGGAGGGTGACATGGCCTCTCTCACAGCGCTGATGGGAGTATGAGCCCCTCGGAAATGCTACTTGTAATATGCTTGAAGAAGCTTAGAAGAGGGGCGCCTGGGTGGCTCAGTCGGTTAAGCCTCTGCCTTCAGCTGAGATCATGATCCCAGGGTCTTGGGATCGAGTCCCACATTGGGCTCTCTGCTCAGCAAGGAGCCTGCTTCTCCCTCTGCCCCTCCCCACTGTGTGCTTGTGCGGGCTCTCTCTCTCTTTCAAATAAATCAATAAATCTTAAAAATAAAAGAATAAAAATGAGTGATTTCACCTGATACTGGGTTCTCTAGTTCCAATAGATTAAGTGCTAAATTTCTAGTTCATTCAACAGAGATACAGAGAGATTTGCCATGAAGCGAATGGAGCAGACGTGTCCGTGGCCCTTCCCATGGCCTTGGGAGAGCTCCAGCAGTGCGTGCACACGTGTTTGTGCAGTTCGCTAAGTCAGATATCTTAACCGCATTGGTTAGCGTTGCTGTGTCCTGTTCGGACTGCCCCGTCACCGCCACCCCTGCATCTGTTTGTGCCTGGTGCTGTCGCAAGTTCCCCAAACATAGTACCTTGAAACAGCACACACTTACCGGAAGACCATTCTAGAGGCCAGGAGGCAGAAAACGGGCTCTATGAGGGGCACCTGGGGGACTCTGTTGGTTACACATCTGCCTTCGGCTCAGGTCATGATCCCGGGGTCCTGGAATTGAGCCCCACGTCGGGCTCCTTGCTCAGCGGGGAGTCTGCTTCTCCCTCTCTCTCTGCTTGCCGCTCCCCCTGCTTGTGCTTTCTCTCTCTCTCTGACAATTAGATAAATAAAATCTTTTTTATTTTTTTTTAAAGATTTTATTTATTTATTTGACAGAGACGGAGATCACAAGTAGGCAGAGGCAGGCAGAGAGAGAGGGGGAAGCAGGCTCCTTGCCGAGCAGGGAGCCCGATATGGGCCTCGATCCCAGGACCCTGAGATCATGACCTGAGCCGAAGGCAGAGGCTTTAACCCACTGAGCCACCCAGGTGCCCAAATCTTTTTTAAAAAAAGGGTTCTATGGGGCTAAAATCAAGATATCAAGGGGGCTGCATTCCGATGGGAGGCTCCCAGGGAGAATCTGTGGCTGGCCTTTTCCAGCTTCCAGAGGTCACCCATGTTTCTTGACTTTTGGCCCCTTCCAGCAAGGGCACTGCTCTGCCCTTGGCTTCCATAGTCACCCCTCCTTCTTCTGCCTCCCTCCATTCCTTATCAAGACCCTTGGTGATTATTACACTGGGTCCAACTGAATAGTCCAAGAAAATCCCCACTTTCGAGATCCTAAAGGTTAATCACAGCTGGCAAATCCCTTTTGCCACATAAGGTCATATATTCATTCCCAGGCTCCGGGGATTAGGACACGGACATTGTGGGGGGGAACATGATTCTGCCTCCCAGGATCCCCTGGGTCAGGTGACGCAGGAGTGGACAGAGGCATCTTTGGGGTTCCAAAAGGGGAAGCTCAGTTGGGGTTACATTCAGTGTAGCGTTTTCGTGTGGCTTTGCTGTTATTTCTGGGTGAGGCTGAGTTATTGCTAGACACCCCCGTCGGGGAATGGCTTCCAGGAATATTCTTCCAGTCCGTTGTGTCAACTCACCCAATAACAGGACATCGAGAGACAGGACGTGAGGTCACACTGGTATGAACATGGGCTCATCTCCAGAAATAGGTAAGGAGCAGAGGAGAAACAGGTTTGAAATGTACAGAGCCAGAAACTAGTCTGTAGGAGATACTTTCAGTCATTAAACAGGTAAACTTTAAATAGAGGATTTGTTTCTCAACTGTATTTTTTTTTTAAGATGTTTATTTATTTATTTCACAGAGGGAGAGAGATCACAAGTAGGCAGAGAGGCAGGCCGGGGGGGGGAAGCAGGCTCCCCGCTGAGCAGGGAGCCTGATGTGGGCCTCGATCCCAGGACCCTGAGATCATGACCTGAGCCGAAGGCAGAGGCTTTAACCCACTGAGCCACCCAGGTGCCCTCAACTGTATTTTTGTTTAACATTTTATTTATTTATTTGAGAGAGAGAGCGTGCACAGTGGTGGGGGTGCAGAGGGAGAGGGAGAAGCAAGCTCCCCACTGAGCAGGGAGCCCCTGATGTGGGGCTCAATCCCAGGACCCCGGGATCACGACCTGAGCCCAAGGCAGACGCTTAACCGACTGAGCCACCCAGGCACCCCTGTTTCTCAATTGTAAATAGAGGATTTGTTTGTCAAAACAGAAGTTCTCTCTGGTCAGGAATATACCTACCAATGTAGCATGTGCAATTATAAATACACCACACATTCTTTCCATCTTTGGAAGGATTTACGCAAAGTAAATATAACAGATTTCTTGGCTGTAGGGCATACACGTGTTGAACAGGAAGTGTGTCTTATGTATTTTTACCTTTTACGCATCTCTATCGTCAATAATAAAAACATAATCAACCAGGTTGGAGGAAATATTACATTATCTCTCTATTCTCTCTATAGAAAAGGTTATAAAATTGATGTCCTAGGAAGAGGCAGTCAGACTCTGTTGCCAAAAATATTGGGGGGAAAAGGCCTATTGGGGGGGTCAGCTGTGAAGATCCTGCCCCCGATTCTGATAAGTAACAAGAATTCTCTGACAGCCTCTGTGTCCTACAATTTCTTTTTAATTTAAATTTATCTATTTATTTGAGAGAGAGAATGAGAGAGAGAGCATGAGAAGGGGAAGGGTCAGAGGGAGACGCACAACCCCTGCTCTCAAGCACGGAGCCTGATGTGGGACTCGATCCTGGGACTCCAGGATCATGACCTGAGCCAAAGGCAGTCACTTAACCAACTGAGCCACCCAGGCACCCGGGTGTCCTACAGTTTGACTCAATTCTGACTCTATCTGTGTAGAGACAGCGTTAGAGCCCACAGGTCAAGGGCCCCACCCTCCAAGGCGCCCCTCACTTCAGACGCTAACATCAAATCAAGGTTGTCACCTGTGCTCCTGACCTATGGCTGTAGATCAGAGGTTCCAAAGACCCCCCCTCCTTGGGTTTGATTAATTTGCTAGAGCAGCTCACAGAAAGAGAAGCATTTTACTTACCAGATTACCAGTTTACTACTAAAGAATGTGACTCAGGAACATTCCAGATGGAAGAGAGGAGATGGAAGAGAGGAAGAGAGAGGCACAAGGCAGGGTGTGGGGAAAGGGTGTGGAGCCTCTGTGTCCTCTCCTGGTTAGCTACTCTCCCCACAACCCCTCTTGCTCCCCAGCCTGGAAGCTCCTGACCCTGTCCTTTTGGGGTTTTATGGAGACTTCCTTACATAGGCATGATTGATTAAATCACTGGCCCCTAGAGATCGAACTCAACCTCTAGCCCTTCTCCCCTCCCCAGAGGACAGGAGGTGCCACTCCTCCAACCCCCCTGTGGTTGGTTCCCCTGGCAACCAGCCCCGTCAGGTGCCCTCGTTAACCCTGACATTAACCTTGACAAACCTTGCTCTCATAGGAAATTCCAAGGGTTTTAGGACCTCTGGGCCAGGAACAGTGGATCAGAAACAAATATATATTTCTTATTATAAATCACAATGATCATAAGTTAATAAAAATATTGTTATTAGTTAATAAAAATGTGTTCTCTGGGTTTTGTGATGTTTATAGTATTTGCTTGGTGGATTTGTTTTGTTTCTTTGTCTTAGGGATTTTTCTCATTCTAATGAATACTCATTTTGAACCTAATTTTGTATTTTTCTTAAATTATGTAATCTCTGTGCCCACCGTGGGGCTCAAACTCACAATCATGATATCAAGAGTCACATGCTCTACCAACTGAGCCAGCCAGGTGCCCCCGTGATCTTTTCTTAAAACAGATCTCTTGGGCTCCACAAGATCTGGTTGTGCCCTGGTGTATAACACTGCATTCTTCACATCTATTTCAGTGTAAAGAGCTGGCCAAATCCAAGGCAGAAGTGGCCTGCATCGCCATGTATGAGACTGATGTGTTTGTCATCGGCACCGAAAGAGGCCGTGCCTTCGTCAACGCCAGGACGGATTTACAGAAGGATTTTGCAAAATACTGTAGGTGTTAACAGTTTTATCCTTTGTATTCGTAACTCTTAAAATATTTGCTGGGGAGACTTACGTAATGTTTTCTTTGACGGTATCCTAAGCGTTATCCTAAGACAGGTTCTGATACCTCTCTTTTGACTTGGCATCCCAGTGAGTAGTTGTCTAACACTGAGGAGTCCAAGAAACAGCCTCAGTGGATTTTGTCCTGTGTCCTCAGGAACACCTGGTTTTGTAAAAGAAATGTGAGGAACATAGAGTAAATTATCTTCAACTTCTTCTATAAGCCCACATTTTTAAAAAATTCTGGGGCCCCTGGTGGCTCAGTCAGTTGAGCATCCAACTTTTGGTTTCCAGTGGGTTCATGATCTCAGGGTCATGAGTTCAAGTCCTGCCTTGGGCTCCATGCTCAACGTAGAGCCTACTTAAGATTCTCTCTCTCGGGCGCCTGGGTGGCTCAGTGGGTTAAAGCCGCTGCCTTCGGCTCAGGTCATGATCCCAGGGTCCTGGGATCGAGGCCCACATCGGGCTCTCTGCTCAGCGGGGAGCCTGCTTCCTCCTCTCTCCTCTCTCTCTGCCTGCCTCTCTGCCTACTTGTAATCTCTCTCTCTGTGTCAAATGAATAAATTAAAATCTTTAAAAAAAAAAATAAAAAAAAAAAAATAAAAAATAAAAAAGATTCTCTCTCTCCCTCTCCCTCTTCCCCTCCCCCATCCCTCTCTCTCTCTCTGAAAAAAATATATAAATAAGATCTTTTTTAAAATTCATATTTTACTCGTTCTCAAAGGAAAGGAAAAAAACTCAGGCTTGTTAGGTATTCCTCTGAGTTAATAAACATTTTCCCTTTTTTCACTATGGGACCTTCAGAGCCTTCAGTGTGTTATGACTGGGGAGGATCGCTGGTGAGCCTATGTGGCCACATATGACGGAAACTAGTCTAGGGTGTTAGTTAAAACCTACACCTTGTATAGCAATGATCTCTACCGTGGTAGGTCATCTACCAAATACTGAGTTAGCACCTTAGTATTTTCTAGAACCAAGAAAGGGGGAAAAAAACCCATGAAGGTTTATCAGAGGGTATAATGTGAATGTGGGTGTGGAGAGAGAGGGTAGGTACAGATGTAGATGTTCCTTCCCAAGGGTTGTCAGTGGGCATGTGGACATAAGTATATATTTACATGTCAAGATCATACATATATGGAAAGGAGACAGGGATTGATTGATTCAGATTGGTTTCCAAGACCAAAATTAGGGTCTCCACTCTCAGGAAGATAGATTCAAATATGAAGCAATCTTTAAATAATAAAGTGAGTGTATAATTTATGAACAGGAAGGATGTTCTCAGTCCATTAATGTCAGCTGCCAGTTGAATTCCTTTGTTCTTAAGATTTATTTATTTGAGAGAGAGAGCATGAGTCAGGGGGGCGGGATGCAGAGGGAGAGGGAGAAGCACACTCCCCGCTGACTGTGGAGCCTGACACAGGGCTCAGTCTCAGGACCCTGAGATCGTGACCTGAACTGAAACCAAGAGGTGGACGCTTAACCACCTGAGCCCCCCAAGCTCCCTGCCAGTTGGATTTCTAATTGTTGATATTTAATTACAGATTTTTTTCAAGTTTCACAGTTGCGTGCTGGTTTTTCAGATACAGGACTATTTGTACTTTCTATTTCTTCCAGTACCCATTTCAGTAAATTTTACTTTCTTTTCTTTTTTTTTTTAAGATTTTATTTATTTATTTTATAGAGAGACAGCGAGAGAGGGAACACAAGCAGGGGGAGTGGGAGAAGGAGAAGCAGGCTTCCCGCGGAGCAGGGAGCCTGATGTAGGGTTCGATCCCAGGACCCTGGGATCATGACCTGAACTGAAGGCAGATGCTTGACCAACTGAGCCACCCAGGGACCCCTAAATTTTACTTTCAACTTCATTTTTAACTAGCTCCTTTCATGTAAGTTGTTGAATTTGGTGGCAAAAAAAAATGGTTTATAATACTTGCTTTGTAATTTTAATGTCTGTAGTGATGCCTGTACTTTTGTTCCATGGTGAAGGTCTTCTCATACCATGACTGTTACCTTCAGACTACATAGCAAATAACATTTCTCGTATCATTTTCTTTCAGCTACTACTATTCTCTGTGCGTTGAATTATTTATAGTTCTTTATCAGTAGATTCACTTCAGAGGTGATCACTGTTATATTGTCCTGTCCGTCATAAGTACCGTGGTCTGTGTGTGTTTTGTAAATTTTTAAATATTTATTTGTTTATTTGTTTGTTTATTTTAGAGAGAGAGCACTCATGAGCGCAGGCAGGGAGGGGCAGAGAGAGAGGGGGAGAGAATCTTAAACAGGCTCCGTGCTCAGTGGAGCTGAGCACGGAGTCTGAGGCAGGGCTCGATCTCACGACCCTGAGATCATGACCTGAGGTGGAATCAAGAGTTGGATGTTAACTGACTGAGCTACCCAGGTGCCCCTTGTTTTTTTTAAGATTTTATTTTTTAAGTTATCTCTACAGCCAACATGGGGCTTGAACTTACAACCCTGAGATCAAGAGATACATGCTCTACCGATTGAGCCTGCCAGGCGCCCCATGTCTGTGGGTTTTCTTAATTAAAAGGTCTTGTTTTAGGGGCACCTGGGTGGCTCAGTCAGAACAGTATGTGACCATCTCAGGGTTGTGTGTTCAATCCCTGTTGGGGGTAGAATTTACTCAGGAAAAAAAAAAAAAGATCATGTTTTGTGTTTCTTCATTCTTTCCCCTTTTTCCTTCATAATACCAGAAGCATAGACATGAGGGAAGCACACGAGACAAGTGCTTGGATAATGACTCTGTGCCTGTCACTCACTTGCAGGCATTGCCGAAGGGGCGCAGGAGGCCAAGGCCCCATGCCCAGCAAACGGGATGCAGATCGATTCAGGAGAAACAGAAATTCTCAGAAAAGCGGTCGAGGACTATTTCTGCTTCTGTTACGGTAAAATCCACAGGTCAAGCATTAATTCTCTGAATAGTTCACTAAGGAGTAACTGGACCCTGTTTCAGATCACCTTATTGGTGGGACCACTTTAGATGCCTCTAACTCTTAAAAGTCCATATTCTCTTCAAGCAAAGAGCCAGTTGTTCTTCTTCTTTTTTTTTTTAGATTTAATTTTATTTATTAGAGAGAGAGAGAGAAAGCACAAGCAGGGGGAGTGGCAGAGAGAGAGGGAGAAGGTGGGCTTCCCACCAAGCAGAGAGCCTGCCATGGGTCTCCATCCTGGGACCCAGGGATCATGACCCGAGCAGATGGTAGATGCCTAACCCACTGAGCCACCCAGGTGCCCCAGGACCAGAGTCAGTCTTACAGAAGACAGCTTGAGCTCTTCTGGTCTATAGAAACCTCCGATTGATCAGACTTCAGTCTTCATTCTTTGCTCCCATTTTAGGGGCCCCCCCAGTGGAGGGCCATGCAGTTACTTGAACAGCGCAGGGGTTCAGGGCAGTGACCCCCCATCACAGACAAAAGTCCGTGTCTAACCTTTGACTCCCCCCAAACTTAACTATTAATAGCCTACTGTTGATGGGAAGCATTCCTGCTAACAGAAATAGTCAATTAATACTTATTTTGTATGTTGCGTGTGTTATACGTATATATTCCTACAATATATTACATGTATAACCTAACATAATAAAACATGTATATTCCCACAATCAAATAAGCTAGAGAAAAGAAAGTGTTATTTAGAAAATCATAAGGAGAGACTCATGGGTAGTTCAGTTGGTTGGGTGACCCCACTCTTGATTTCTGAGCTAGCCAGGTGTCCCAAGGTGGGGATTTTTTTTTTATTGCCTACACACTATATTAAAAAGCTAGGTAACTAAGGGGTGCCCAGCTGGCTCAGTTAGAAGAGTTTGTGACTCTTAATCTCAGCCTCATGTTGAAGGTAGAGATTACTTAAAAATAAAATCTTTTTTTTTTTTTTAGAATTTACTTATTTATTTGACAGAGAGAGACAGTCGCTTAACCAACTGAGCCACCCAGGAGCCTCTACAAATAAAATCTTTAAAAAAAAAAAAAAAGTCTGGGCTCCTGGGTGGTTCAGTCATTGGGTGTCTCCCTTCAGCTCAGGTCAGGATCCCAGGGTCCTGGGATCGAGGCCCATGTTGGGCTCCCTGCTTAGCGGAGAGCCTGCTCCTCCCTCTCCAGCTCCCCCCTGCTTGTGTTCCCTCTCTCGCTGTCTCTGTCATAAATAAATAAAATCTTAAAAGAAAAAAAAGTCTAGGTAACCAAACAACTACATGGGTGTTGTACTTAGTTGTGATATAAGCACCTTCCTTAGCATCTCAGGGTCTTGTTTGTCATTTTTAAAGAGCTTCACATATTTATGGGACCTCCAGGTCCCTGTGAGCGTTTGCCTGTGGAGGACCCCCCAGTAGAGGGGATCTGAGGGGTCTTGGGGTACACTGCTCTTGAGAGGAATGGGCTCCTTCCCCTGGGGGCTGGTCAGCCAGCGCGGGGAGGCTGACACGGCCCCAAGATGGCGACATGAGGCTACCTTGGCTGTGTAACTTTCCCGCAGGCAAGTTGGCCTGACTCCTGCAGAGCGACGTCGGGATGTAGGGATGTTGGGATGTCAGGGCGGTTAAGCTTTGGGTGGGTGCTCCCATCCCTTGTTGACAGCAGCCCGAATAACCACAGGTCCTCCCTGCAACCCTGGGTTCATCACCTCCAACAAAATGGAGAAGAAAAGACCTGTTATTTCCTCTTTCTTATGTGAAGATGTAAAGTAAAACGTGTTATACGTTTTTCCTTGGGCCCTTTGGGAACTTTATGAGCTTGGGTTGTAAGGAATGGGGCACGTGAGCTTTTACTTGAGCATCAAAGCTGAGTGTCACCACCTGAGTTTCCTTCCTGCCCCGAATGAAACCGACCGGTAGGGTTTATGTTTACTCCATCTAAAGGCATCTGGACTTTTCCTCCAGGGAAAGCCTTGGGGACGACGGCGATGGTGCCTATTCCGTACGAGGCGATGCTGCGAGACCCTGGGGCCGTGGCTGTACAGGGGCTTCCAGAAGGAGTGGCCTTTCAGCCCCCTGAGAACTATGGTCTCGCCACCCTGAAATGGATCTTGGAGAACAAAGCGGGGATTTCATTCATCATAAACAGGTGGCAGGCTCTATACCCCTCGTAGTAGCTAGTCCTTTTGAGGATAAAGGGGTGGCTTCTTTTCAAGTTCATTTGTTCATTAAGTCCTGTTACACGTAGAACCTGGTTATTCGAATGTTTGATCTGTCTTCCTTGTGTGTTCATGCCAGGTAATAGTGTCGGTTTTCTTGCAGACCTTTCCTAGGTCCAGCGAGTCAGCTAGGTAAGTGACAGCTTCTCATACTCGGTGACTGCCCTTGGTGGCTAAGCCAGTTCTGCTTTTCTTAATTAAAATGCAAGTTTGGTACATTCTGGAGCTTGTGCATTCCTGGCCTTCTCCCCATGGAGGGAACAAGCTTCTGACAGTCCAGGGTCGGGGGGATCGTGCTGTTGGCCATGTGAGCAGCTCAGGGAAGGATCCACCCCAGCAGAACTGAGATGGGATTCTGCTGCTTCCAGGTCTCAACCCAGCAAGCTTCCATGGCCGGACCACGGAGGCCAGTAGGGCCAACCTTGTCCTCGAGTTCAGGAGCATGAGGGTGCCCGGCCACTTCATGGTCTTTGAACAGAAGCCACGGGCCAGGCACTGTTGGGTTCGGGAGTGGGTGTAAGAGGTGTGACCATTCCCGTGCTTCCGAGACTCACGATCTAGAAAGGAGACCATCCAGCAGAGAACCAGCGAGGACCCATGATGTTCTCAGGATGGCTGGTGGTCATCCCCAGAGTGCTGGGAAGGGGTTAGAATGTGTAACCAGGAGGGCTTCCTGGAGGACAAGGTTCTCAAGCTAAAGCAGGGTCTCAACATGTTGGTTCTGCCAGGAAGCCCGTCCCACGTGCTCAGGCAGAAAGAGGCACAGGTGGGTGTTGGAGACCACGATTGAGAACCCACGCCCCTTCATCATCTCCTTAACTTATGATGGTGAAGGGACCAAATAAGTAATAGTTTTAGCAGAAGCATCAGAGATCCACCTCTGCCCACTTCTTACTTCCTCAGATTATTCTGGAACGTAGTTGGAGACAGTGGGCCGTAGCTGTTCTTGGGAGACCAAGTCTAAGAGGTGTTAGGCTGAGACTACGAGGTACAGAAACAAAATGCCCAGGGCAGGGGTGGGGCGGAGTTCTCAGGGCCCACACCAGGTGCGCAGGGGAACGTGACGTCGTCCCGAGACTGAACCACTCACAGAGCAAAGCCCATTGCAGAGCCCTCGTAAGTTCCCAGAACTCCCCAGCTGCTGTTAAAGCAGGGACCCGAGGGTGAGGGGCAGCCAGCAACCGGTGACCGTTGTCCCTGATGGCTTGTATTTTCGTTATAAAACAATATTATCTGCTCACACCTTCTCTGAGCATGTGCTGTACCAGGCGCGATTCTAAGCACTTTGCACGTATTAATTGATCCTCACCCTACCACCATTTTCAGATGAGGAAACTGAGGCCCAGGGAGGTTTAGTGACCTGCATGGGATCGCTCTGGCCCCAGTCTATTCCTCGGCCGCACACACGTGGCCCAGGATACCAAGGGCCGCTCTGAGTTTGTCTCTGCCCAATACGATGCCGTAAGGCCTGGGGCTGGAGTTGCGTTCTCTTTACCTTTGCTTTCACCTTACGTGCCTCTGAATGTTGGCATTTTCAAGGTGCGGAAAGGGTCTAGCGTGGGTCTTTTTACTCCCGCACAGGTGAGCCTGTGGTGGACACAGATGCTAAAATGTCGGTGACATCGCCAAGCGAAAGGTAAGGGAAATAAAAAATAAAACACACACATAACCCCAAAGTCTTAGTTTTTAGACCATGGGAAGTTAGATATTCTTTATTCAAAGGGATATGAGGATTTTAAGACTATGATCCGTGGACACTTTTATTTGTATAACAAATTACAAGAATGTTAATACTAAATGAATGAGTTTTGTGTTCGGCTAGTTATCAGGAAGGGGAGCGAGGATGGTGTGGGTATCGGGGAATTATTGTACAGTGTGTCCTGATGCCTGTGGTCACAGCTCAGCCCACTGGCTTGTCCTGACAAGGGTTCCCTTCTCCTTTCAGCTGTGGCCCCATCCGTGTGAAAACTGAGCCCATGGAAGATTCGGGTATGTACACCATTACCTTTTAGAACCAAGTATTTTTTTTTAAGATTTTATTTATTTATTTGACAGAGAGAGAGATCACAAGTAGGTAGAGAGACAGGCAGAGAGAGAGGAGGAAGCAGGCTCCCCACTGAGCAGAGAGCCCGATGTGGGGCTCGATTCCAGGACCCTGAGTTCATGACCTGAGCCGAAGGCAGAGGCTTTAACCCACTGAGCCACCCAGGTGCCCCTAGAACCAAGTATTTAGTTGGTTATCATTTGACTCCTTTGTTTGGTTTTACTTCTAAAAAGTGAGACTTTCAGTAAAGTAGGAAAGGGAGCCACTTTCTCAATGAGACTAAAAAAAAAAAAAAAAACTACAAAAAGCCAACAGGTAACAATCACACTTGGTGAGAAACTAGAATCTTTCAGGGGCACCTGGGTGGCTCAGCTGGTTGAGCATCCAACTCTTAACTTCGGCTCAGGTTGTGATCTCAAGGTCTTGAGATTGAGCCCTGCCTCAAGCTCCGTGCTGACTGTGGCATCTGCTTGAGATTCTCTCTCTCCCCCTCCCTCTCCCCCTCCCTCTCCCCCTCCCCCAACTCTCTCTTGCACACACTCACTCTCCCTGTCTCTCAATAAATAAAATCTTTTTCTTCTTTTCAAAGATTTTATTATTTATTTGAGAGAGAGAGAGCACGAGCAGAGGCAGGAGGAGAGGGAGAAGGAGAAGCAGACTCCCTGCTGAGCAGAGAGCCTAATGTGGGGCTTGATCCCAGGACTCCAGGACCATGACCTGAGCCAAAGGCACACACTTAACCGACTGAGCCCCCAGGAGCCCCAATAAATAAATAAAATCTTAAAACAAAACAAAAAACTAGAACCTTTCCCATTGAGATCAGGAACGAGGCCAAGAAGAACGAGGCATTCCCTTCCAGCATCATACTGAAAAAATGTGATAAGACAAGAAAAGGAAATAAGCACACAGATTGGGAATGATGAAATTTAACTGCCTTTGTTCACAGATGACAGGATTGTCTATATAGAAAATCCCAAAGAATTGACCAATACAAGGGGTGGTGGTGAGTAGGGCACTAAATAACCTCGAGCCGCCTGGGTGGCTCAGCCATTAAGCGTCTGCCTTCGGCTCAGGTCATGATTCTGGGGTCCTGGGATCAAGTCCCGAATCCGGCTCCCTACTTGGCGGGGAGCCTGCTTTTCCCTCTCCCACTCCCCCTGCTTGTGTTGTCTCTCTCGCTGTGTCTCTTTCTGTCAAATTAATAAATTTTTAAAAATCTTTAAAAAAAAAAGAAAAAAGAATATTTACCAGATTTTACATAAATGCACATGTCTACACTACTGTCTTGAAAGGGAACGTTTTTCTCAAGTTGGGAACTCGAACTTCTTCTTCCCTCTCTTCCCTCCCTTCCTCTTTCTGTTCCTTTCGTCCTCCTTCTCTCCCTCCTTCCTTCTTGCCTTTTATGTTGATTTTATGTTGTTTTGTTGCTATGACTTCTATTTTTATATGGGCTAAGCGTTTTCTCAGAGAATGTGAGCTCCGAGTCGTTTTGCTGACTCTTGCATCGCCATGTTAATCAAGACAGAGCCTGGAAGTTTCTGCAGCAGCTCATGGCTCTCTGGGGGGTTTGCTGTGGCCTAACACATGGTTTTATCATTTTTGTTGCCTCCAAAGGCACCATGGTAAAGGCGGCGGCTGTGTCAGTCAAGAAGGAATCAGAAGATCCTAATTATTATCGCTACAACACGCAAGGTAATACCATTTTATTCTCATTTTCTTCCCCAAAAGTTATTGGTGATGGAAAACTGTAATTAGCTCCCTTCTGAAAAACAAGCAGAGAGTAATTAAAAAAAAAAAAGACCCATGTGCCAGGGATCTAGTGTAGGGCCATTTGTGTAAAGCATTTTACAGTCATAAAATAGATCCCGTGTAGCCCAAATCCACATGCTTCAAGGCAAACGTGAGGGTAAAGGTAATCCAGAGTGTATGTTAACTTGAGTTTGTCTGTTAGGTATTCTTATTTTGTGTGTTGGAAAATATTGGAAAATACTGGCCTGGGTTGTTCCGTCAGTTAAGCGTGTGACTCTTGATCTCAGCTCAGGTCTTGATATCAGGGTTGTGAGTTCGAGCCCTGCACTGGGCTCCATGCTGGGCATTGAGCCTGCTTAAAAACAAAAACAAAAACAAAAACAAAAACTTCTCTCTGATCCTCTCCTGTCCGGTCTGTCCCCTAAATTACTGGGAAAGTATCAAAAGTTAAAAGACATGAATATGAGAGTGAAGAAATTCAGGTGCCAGCTCTTAATAATATTTGCTTCACTGACATCATGCAAATTAAATGGAGAACAGAAGACACGGCTTACCAGAGACTCACACTTTTCACAGAGGGCGCGGGTAGGTGGTCTGTGTAGTTGTCTGGCGAGGTCCCAGAGACCAGAATCCTGCTGGACGCCCCCCCCATCCCCCGCCAGCGTGGTGCCAGTTTGAGGACATGACCTTGTCGCGTCCGTAAGAGCACAGTAAGCCTCCGGACCCCGTCTTGTCTGTGACTCTGCTGTGAATGCAGGCAGACTGTGGGACACTTCGCGGTTAATTCCTCAAACATGACCAGGTTTGAAATCTTACCTTTGAAATATCACTGCGCCATTCTGAGCTCTGTAACTTATGGTAAAAAAATTTTTTTCAAAAACGAAAGACCAATGAGAGTGTCCATCATCATCGCTCTGTCCTGGGCTGGCCCTCCCCGCCCCACCCCAGCTAGATCCCTTTTCAATCCATCCTCCCCCCTGTCCCCCAATCATTTATTCCTGGAGAACGGGGTCTGTCACCTCCCTCCCCCCTCACACATCGTCTGTGGCTCCTCATGGCCCATGTCTTCCATCGCTGTTTCCAGCCTCCCTATTTTCTCTGCCCATCCCCCGTCCCCAACAACCACCATCACCCTCCCTCAGTTCTTCAGACACCCTGCTCAGGCTGATTTCTGTTCCTGAAACATGTCCTGAATCCTCCTTCCACCGGCTTTTATATAAGCGGATCCCTCCACCTGATTGATTCCCTTCTGGTTCTGCAGGCTTCCAGCAAGTTCCACCCCTTTCTGGGCACAGTCAGAGTCTCAAGGAGAGCAGGGAGCCTTCTGCCCCCGAATTGAACACAGCCTTTAGTGCTGCTTGCTTGTGTGGTATTTATGCTTGGGGTGGGTGGTGGTACACAGCAGCATCTTCCCCCAGGCCCAGGGCCGTGCATACAGCAGGCGCTCATGTGTGCTGGCTGAACTGAGCACGTCCCTCGCAAAGAATTGGTGTAACCTCTTTCTCAATCCTTCCTGTTTTGAAAAAAAAGTACGTGTGATTACATCTTGACTCCCAAGAATATCCTTTTCAACTTAAATGACCTTGCGCTTTATCAAAATGTATACCGTTGGGAGAATCTAGGATACTTCCAGAGTCTGCTCCCAAAGGCAGCAGTGAAATAAACAAAGAACTAGATATACGTACCTACAATCATTCTAGTTCAGTTTTTCAGAAAGAAGCACATTATTTGAAGAACCACATTTAGGTTAAATGTATAATTTATAATCGTTCTCCTGCTCGGCTTGGAAATGACAGAACTATTCAAGACATCTTCTTTGTACAAAAACTCCTTAAGCAAGGCCCCTTCCTTCTCGATGCCCAAAGAGTAAAAATTGCCTGACATCATGGACTGTATTCCGTGGTACTGAATGTTTTTGCAGCCATTTAGGTGAAGTCCTCACATGTTGAAGTACTGACGTCTTTACGTATTCTTTAAGTAAGGGAAAAGTGTTTAAATCCATAAAAGCAACCAATGTCCCCCACTCAGAATGTCAACTGCCCTTTTTGAAGCCCCCAGTGAGGTCAGTTGTGGCCCACCAGGGCCCAGGGCCTTATGCAAGGTTTATATGAAAGTCAGATTCCCCACCTGCCCCATCCCACCTGGACCTCACCCTCCATCCGAGCACAGACCTCTCGGAACACCCCTGACTCGCATACACACATCCGTGACTTGGCCAACACGGAGACCATGCAAGTCCCAGAAGGTCTTTCATACGTGAAGGGACCCCATCTCTGGGGCCCCTGGGAATGGAAAATGCACAGGACAAGCTTTGCTGAAATACACCACACCCAGATTCCCTTGACATTGGCGGAGGTAAGAGGATCAACACCATTCAGTTTTCTTCCCAGCTGACACTGCACGATTTGGGGTGGGGGTGGGGGCGAGGGGAGGCCTTCCAGGCAGAGCGGAAAGTGTGTGCAGAAGCCGAAGATCAAGGAGTTAGCATGGTCTTTCCCACATCCCATCACTGACGCTGACTCCCGTGCTTCTGTGTTCTACATTTAAACGCCCCTCTGATTATGTTGAGCCCGGATAATGCAGGATAATCTCCTTTTCTGAAGGTCAGCTGATGAGCAAACTTAATGCCATCTACCACCTTAATTGCCTCTTGCCCTGTCACACACGAGATTGATAGGTTTTGGATATCCGTGGGGGGCCATCTGCTACCACAGATACTGAAAATTGAATGCCGTCATTCAAGTAACCTTGGTGAAACAGACAAGAATAAGAACTGTTTTAACTCAAACACAAAAACTTGCAAACTACCCAATTTAAAAATGGCCAAATGGGGCGCCTGGCTGGCTCAGTCAGTGGAGCATGGGACTCTCGATCTTGGGCTCATGAGTTTAAGCCCCACAATGGGCATAGAGCTTCTTAAAAAAAAAAAAAAAGAAGAAGAATTTTGGAAAAAATAAGATTTGTAAAAAGTCATAAAATGTCCCCATTTTACAACCCTCAAGGAAGCCGTGCGTCTTGGCAATAATCATCAATGGCCAGTAAAGCCATTCATTAAACGTTGATGGGGACTTCGTCACAAATGGATTAGGCTGACATTCCCTGAACTCACTGGTCCAGTGTTCACATCACAAAGGTAGAGGTGAGCAGACTTCATGTGCCTCCTGATGGGATCCAGTAGGAGGTGCACCTTGGGGATGCTTCCCCCCCCCCCAATCAAACCTAACTCTGATCCAGCCTCCAGATCTGCCCACCAGTTTGCAGGAAACACGGGGGATGGAGGAACAATATGAAGACGAGACCACGAGGACGCAGGAAACTCCAGAACGGAGGGAAGGCGACAAGGTGGATTTCTTCATCGAATGATGGCAAGTTCAAAAAGAAATGGAGAGAAACCTGTTTTATAGAAGATATCTGAGACGTTTCAGCCAAATGCAATATGTGGGCTCTGTCGGGATCCTGATTTGAACAAACCAGCTACAGAAAAACATTTATGGATTCTGCGGAATGCCAAGTGCTGGGTAGGAGTGCTGGAATTGGAAAACCAGCCTTTTGTAACCATTATAATAAAAGACTATCATGCAGGAGTCACCAGTGGTTGCGGCATCTAAAGAGAAATCTAGAAAAGACCAACTCAAAATAAGGAACTTTCTGGGGCACCTGGGTGGCTCAGTGGGTTAAAACCTCTGCCTTCGGCTTAGGTCATGATCTCAGGGTCCTGGGATCGGGCCCTCTGCTCAGCAGGGAGCCTGCTTCCTCCTCTCTCTCTGCCTGCCTCTCTGCCTACTTGTAATCTCTCTCTGTGTGTCAAATAAATAAATAAAATCTTTTTTTAAAAAAAAAAAAGGAACTTTCAATGGGAGCAGGGGGGTGGGGGGTGGTCTCCTTTTTTTTTTTAATTTTTTTTAATTTTTAAGTAACCTCTACACCCAACAAGGGACTCGAACTCACAACCCCATGATCAAGAGTCACCTGCTTCACCCACTCACCCCGCCAGGTGCCCCAGGAGAGTCTCTTTTCTTCTAAAATGGAAATGCCATAAAAATCAGACAGACTACAGAACCGTTCCAGGTTAAATGAGAATAAAGAGAAGTGAGAACTAGAAGTAATGCCTGGCCCCCAACGGGATCCCGCACGGGTGGAGGGAAGGCTGTGAAGAAGTGTTCAGAGGTGAAGGGCCGCGGTTTACGTCACTTGTCCTCGGATGGGTCACCGAAGGAGAAAAGGACGTCCCCTAATACACCGATCTGGCTACCTAGCAAGTTGGGGGCAGGGGAAGGGGGCAAAGATTGCACATAATCAAGGGAAACCATAAGCCGTTATCTCAATGCCGTCAAAGTAGAGAGTATGTGGTTCCTCTTTGTACTATTTTCTTTCTGTGCCTTTTCTATAAGTTTGAAACTATGTCCAAATACGACATTTAAAAAAAAATGTTTATGGGACAGTTGAAGACATTTGCACAGTGACTAGCTATGAGCTGATGATAAAGAAGAGTTGTTAACTTGGGGGGACTTGTGATGTGTTCAAGGTGAAGGATGAGTGTCCGTCCTTAGGTCTTACTTGCACCTGCGCAGTCTGCACGCGCCCCAGCGCGGCCAGACCTGGGATTTACTTGAAGAACCCGTGCAGGTGGCGGGGAGGCGGGGTGCAGGAGAGCAGGGGCGGCGTTGGTGGCTGTTGGCGCTGGAGATGGACACATGGCGTCATTCTACAGTCCCTGCTCCTGTAGGTTTGAAACTTCTCCAAAGTGCAGATAAAACAACAAAGAAAACGCGTAAAGAAGGAATCATTTGTGTGAATTTTATTGCAAGGGCTGGGAGTATTTCTCGTGTATATTTCAGTGTGGGTCTTGAGCTGTTGGCTTGGTTTTAAATGAATTCTTATTTACATTTTCTATTTTGGCCTTTTTTTTTTCCTTAAATGTATCGCTTGCTTCCCTTTCAGAAAGCCAGCATCCTTGTGCGAGCGGCGAAGTAATAGAAATGGAATTACCAATGGAAGGTTAGAGAAACCAGGCATTTTCGCCTCCTTTTGATTTTGTTGTTCTAGTTTACAGTGTTGTGTAGAGAATACAGTCTTTTAAAGACCGTGATGCATGTTTGAAAATAAGGCAGCTTCCCGGCATGCCGCCTTAGAAAACCACCCGAGGCTTAGCGCTGAAACGTGGTCTTAGGAACTCTGTCAACTCTTGCTTTTCCGACCTGTGAGTGATTCTCCTTAAAGCACCCAGAGTAGAAGTGAGACAACTTCTTGCGTAGTGAGACAACTTTACACTTGTGCCATTTGTTGCTTTATTCCATTTTGTCTTCTTGATGGGCTTACCAAAATTCTTTTTTTTTTTAATTTCTTTTTTTTTAATTTTAAGTAAACTCTACACCACACATGGGGCTCGAATACGTGACCCCACCATCAAGAGTTGCACGCTCCACCGACAGCCAGCCAGCCAGCCGAGTGCCCATCCCCCCAAATTCTTTTGAACAGAGTTAAGAAGTATTTTAGGAAATTCTTTTTTTTTTTTTAAGATTTTATTTATTGATTTGAGAGTGAGAGAGAGAGCAGGAGTGGGAGGAGCAGAGGCAGGGGGAGAGGGAGAAGGAGAAGCAGGCTTCCTGCTGAGCAGGGGGCCCAATGCAGGGCTCAGTCCCAGAACCCCATGATCATGACCTGAGCTGAAGGCAGCCGCTTAATCGACTGAACCCCCCAGGTGCCCCTAGAAGTATCGTATTTCCCTCCCTGTGTGTTTGAATCTTGAGTATTGTGTGTAAGGCCTGAACTCTTTTTTTTTTTTTAAGATTTTATTTATTCATTTGACACAGAGAGAGAGAGATTACAAGTAGGCAGACAGGCAGGCAGAGAGAGAGAGGAGGAAGCAGGCTCCCTGCTGAGCAGAGAGCCCGATGCGGGCCTCAATCCCAGGACCCTGAGATCATGACCTGAGCCGAAGGCAGAGGCTTTAACCCACTGAGCCACCCAGGCGCCCTAAGGCCTGAACTCTTAAAATGGTTTATACATGTCCAAAGTAAAATTAATAAAGGAGATTTCCTCCCCAAACCTCGAGACATAGGACATCTTTATCAGTTTACAGACGAGAAGACCTTGCTTTTAGGAATAAGATGTCTGGGCGCCTGGGTGGCTCAGTGGGTTAATGCCTCTGCTTTCGGCTCAGGTCATGATCTCAGGG
>LNAC01000109.1:1459933-1470737 GCA_002007465.1 Ailurus styani
ATAAAATCTTAAAAAAAAAAAAAAAAGCACATTCCCTCTTCCTCTGGAGTATAAAGAATTCACAAGTAACAACCAATAGGGCCTAGAAGCTGTGAACTCCCGTTTAACCTCAAGGATTTAAAGGAAGTCAAGTTCAAAGTGTGGTTTTAAAAAGATTTATTTTTTTAAGATCCACTACATAGGATGATTTTCTTTTTTTTTTATTAAAGATTTTATTTATTTGACAGAGCGAGATACAGCGAGAAGGGGAACACAAGCAGGGGGAGTGAGAGAGAGATGCAGACTTCCCGCCCAGCAGGGAGCCCGATGTGGGACTTGAACCCAGGACCCTGGAATCAATCTATTTGAGAGAGCGAGAGAGCATGAGTGGGGGGTTGGGAGGGGCAGACTCCCCGCTAAGCAGGGAACCCAACTCACGGCTTGATCCCAGGACCCCGAGATCATGACCTGGGCCAAAGGCAGACACGGAACTGGCTGAGTCACCCGGGTGCCCCAGGAGTCCTTTTATTTAGAGATAATATAATTTCTCATGACACACCGCAGGGTCTCAACTGACTTTGCCATTTTAGGGGAATTTGGAAATGGAATGAATGTTCCCATCTGGATTTGATTCTTCCATTTGTACTTTATTTCTTTGAATTCTAAAACTGGTCTCATCAAGTTGACTGTTTCAGAGGGAAAATCCCTCTCATTACTATTTATAGAAGAGGGAAAGTGGGTGCAGCCTAAGTGCCCAGCAGTTAAGAAGAAGGGCTGTGCCCATCCACTGGGAAAATTGCCCACTTGTATTCAGTGGAAAACAGAGCCGTCTGGCTCAAGACACGTTGGAAACAAAAGAGAGGGAGACACAAGTCATAATTTACAGTAGAATCAGGGCGCCTGGGTGGCTCAGTCGTTAAGCTTCCAAATCATGATTTCAGTTCACGTCATGATCTCAGGGTCCTGGAATCAGCCCCGTGTCAGGCTCTGCACTCAGCATGGGATCTGCTCAGGATTCTCTCTCTCCCTCTCCCTCTTCCCCCTGCTCCTGCCAATAAATAAATAAACAAACAAACAAATAAATAAAATATATAAAAATAATAATAATAATTTATAGTAGGGTTGAGATCCGACTTGTTTTGAAAGAAATTTTATGTAGAAAGAAAAAATAGGAGATAATGCCAAAAAAGAAGAAAAACAAAACTGTAGCGACCGCTATTGGAATTGTGTGTGATTTTACTTTTCTCCATTTTGCCTCTCACCATTTCCGTCACTCTCCATAGGAAGCATAGGTTAATTAAGTATTAGGGAGAAATTCAGATACTGATCGGTTCCATGTGAAGGGACTGCTTCTCCACAGGGTGTCAGCGCTGACAGCTTTGTTGGACGTCATGCTGTGATGCCGTCAGGGTAACTGGTACACAGAAGATGCTTCCTGTCCAGGGGTGATGTCCCCAACCCGTAGCCAGCAGGGAGGGACGGATGGTTTTTCCCTCAGTGAGGATGGATTTGTGCTAATTCCTCCTGAAGTCAATGGGGCCTGGGTGGGTTTACAGATAAAACGTGATATTTACATGGCCCAGGCTCAGTCTCAAATTTGATATTTACGTGGCCCTCATAAGGCCTCATTGTGGCATCTGGTGCCCCCATTCTGAGCCATACAGTGAGGTTTTTTCCCTTAAAATTCCACAAAAGGAAACCCTTAAATTAAAAAAAAAACAAAACCTTAAGTAAAAAAAAAAACAAAAAACGTAAAATACTTTAAATGTTTTTACTGAAGTGAAACTAACATTACATAAAATTAACCATTTCAGTGTGAATGGATTCAGTAGCTTTTGTACATTCACAGTGTTGGGTGACCACATTTGAAAACATTTTCATCTCCCCAAAAGAAAATCCCATACCTGTTACCAGTTCTTCCTGTTCCTTCCTTCCCCCAGCCCCTAGCATCCATCAGCCTCCTCTCTGTCTCTATGGATTTACCTTTTCTATGTGCTTCATACAGGTGGGATCATACAAAGGGTGCCCTTTGGGGCCTGACTTCTTTCATTTAAATCTTCAGGGGCGCCTGGGTGGCTCAGTCGGTTAAGCATCCAACTCTTTTTTTTTTTTTAAGATGTTATTTATTTATTTGACACAGAGAGAGAGAAATTACAAGTAGGCAGAGAGGCAGGCAGAGAGACAGGGAGAGGAGGAAGCAGGCTCCCTGCTGAGCAGAGAGCCCAATGCGGGCCTCGATCCCAGGACGCTGAGATCATGACTGAGCCGAAGGCAGAGGCTTTAACCCACTGAGCCACCCCCAGGCGCCCAGATGGAGAGAGTCTTCAGCAGACTCTGCACAGAGCACAGAGCCCAACTTCCTACAGCCCATTGTTCTCTGAAGCTTTAAAAGTTGAGTCTGTGGGCGCCTGGGTGGCTCAGTGGGTTGAAGCCTCTGCCTTCAGCTCAGGTCATGATCCCAGGGTCCTGGGATTGAGGCCCGCATTGGGCTCTCTGATCGGCAGGGAGCCTGCTTCCTCCTCTCTCCTCTCTCTCTGCCTGCCTCTCTACCTACTTGTGATCTTTCTCTCTGTGTCAAATAAATAATAAATAAAATCTTAAAAAAAAAAAAAGTTGAGTCTGTGCCTCTGATCAGAGTGGCACATGGACATTTTTAGAGGAGAATTAACTTAATTTTGTTTAAGTTCTAAATTTCAGTTTCTCTTTTTAGGAAGCACAAATTCATCCAGTGGCACAAATTCTGCGGCAGGTGTTGAAGATCTTAACATTGTTCAGGTGACAATTCCAGGTACGAAAGTCTATCTGGCGTTATGGTAATTGAGGTTATATTTTACTTTTTTTTATGTTTTACCCATTTTCTGATATGGGTCATAAATCCTTGGAACTTTTTTTTTTTTTTTACTTAGTTCACCATTTCAACTAAGGAATGACAATTCAGGAATATAAAATACACAACAGAGTGTCAAACACTGAATATCCTGCTTATATCAGACATTGTTAATCAGATACCTTGCTTCTAACAGCCATGCATTGGCATTACTGTGGTAGAAATACACCTCAGGGAAGCCAAGCACCAACTACCACTGAATAGGAATTGGCCACAGAAGTGGAATTTATTTCCTGCCCATCAAACAGTCTTTTCTGAATATGTGTATATAAAATATATCTGGAGAGATACAAAAAAATATGATAACACAGTTTCTCCAAGGAAGGAAACAGCTGAGAGAGGGATGGGAGAGAGATGTTTCACTGTGTGCTGTTCTATGCCTTGTGAGTTTTGAACCACATAATTGCTTTAGTTATTCAAAATTAAATACAATAAAAATGTTAAGTATTGGAAAATATTCCCTTCTAATCCTACTGCATCTTACTCCTTTTACTTGTCATGTTGCATTGGCTAGGATTGCTATTACAATGCTGAAGAGTAGAGGTGAACGTGGACATCCTGGTCCTACATAATGTTGAAAATGTTCCCTAAGGTAGTATGGAGTGTGTTTACATGGATTTATAATTTGAGACATTCTCTATCATCTAAAATGGCTTCCATTTACACATTTCCAAAAAACTAAACTGAAGAATAAGCCAAGTAAAGTGCTTTTTTCATATGCTGTCAGGCACTTCCTTCAACACCTTTTTGGGGGGCAAATATATCAATAACCCTAGTTTGATTGTCTAACTATTTTTAGATAATGAGAAGGAAAGATTATCTGGCATTGAAAAGATAAAACAACTAAGAGAACAAGTCAATGACCTCTTTAGCCGAAAATTTGGTAAGTCTTTATATTGTTATATATCCAAAATGTATATTTGAGGTATTTCTTTTTAATGGAATACTTTATTGATCTTTCTGGGGGTGCCTGGCTGGCTCAGTCAGAAGAATGTGCGACTCTTGATCTAGGGGTCATGAGTTCAAGCCCCATGTTGGGTGTAGAGCTTACTAAAAAAATTTTAATGAAGTAAATATATTTTTTAAAAAAGAAATTGTTCTCTCCGGGAAGGAGCTATGATCAAATACAGTGTTTATATTTTTTAAAAAAAGAAATTGATCTCTCTGGGAAGGAGCTATGATCAAAATCAGTGTCTATTTTTCCTGCAGATCTTTTATGTGGACACACTTATCACAATAATAATATGTCTCTTTGATTTACTGAGTTCTTACATAATAGCTGAGCATTGCTTTCAGCACTCACATATGATTCATTATTTAATCTTCATAAAACCCTCTTTCAGGTAGATGCCAGGATCCTTTCTCCTTCATGGAGAGAGAAATTGAATCTGTTTCACTGCCCGTTGCCAATGTCAATGTCAGTAAGACTGTCCATGAAGTAACAATGGCCGATCGCCCACACTGTCACTGGACAGAAAGGATTTTAACATCTCGGCACTAAAGACAAAACATGGTCTGGGAAAAGCAAGTGACACACTTAAGCGGTCTTCTGTCGTTTCTGTCCACCCAGGCGAAGCCATCGGGGTGGACTTCCCTGTGAAAGTTCCCTACAGAAAGATCACGTTCAACCCCGGCTGTGTGGTCATTGACGGCATGCCCCCGGGCGTGGTCTTCAAAGCCCCTGGTTACCTGGAAATCAGCTCCATGAGAAGGATCTTGGACGCGGCAGAATTTATCAAATTCACAGTCATTAGGTAGGTGAGCACTCCCTGTTTGGTCATGAGAATGAATCTGAAGGTTGCCGGCCACTTGATCGATAGAGGGGGGTGGAGGGTGGAGGGTGGGGGAGGGGGCAGTGGGATTTTTTTTTTTTTTACCCCTGGAGGTGGTCACTTCTGGGAGCTGTGTGCCAGGAACAAACAAACTTTGTTGCATTCACCATGTCTCTCTCTCTTCAGACCCCTCCCAGGCCTGGAGCTTAGCAATGGTGAGTATCTTGGGTGGGTAGGTGGCAAGAAGGTCTTCCCAGCACCCACTGTGAGGTGTCAAACGTGTCTGTGTCTCGGCAGGCCCTCACCACGGGGGTCCTCGCTTCTTGAGCCTTAGAGCAAAGCCTGCTGCTCTTTAGATGCAATTTATTTGTCCTGCTGGTTATAATTTAATTCTGGGGCTTCACCAGAATTCTCATCTGACAGTTTGTAGGAGCTCACTGGCACTCTGGCATTTGGGAGCCCTTTATGGATGGGGCGGGGGCTGGTAGCATTTTACTGAACTAGCCCAGCTCAGCGGGTAAATAGAACCTGCCTGGTACCCCAGCTCCATCCCCCAGGACCCCCCCCGCCCTCCGCCCAGATCTCTCCCCAGCTCAGAGCCAAAAGGGGTGCCACCTGGCACAGAGGGGGCTCCCAGGACCCCCACTGCTGCTGAGGTCAACATCTCTTCTAACTGAGGGATGCCCCGTCCACTGAGCCTGTTCAGTATTCTGAACGCGACCCCCAGGGTCACTGCAAGTCAACAGCATCCTGTGGGGTGGGAAAAGCAGGTGCAGAGATGTCCTGAGGAGTCTGAGTCACTAAGGAGCCTCCTCAGTTCAAGCTGGGAAAACTAAAATATTCTTTGAAAATGCCGGATGATTCTCCCCAAACTCATCTTGTTGCTGAATGGTGTTTTTGGGTTTTTTTTTTACATTTTTTGTAGCTTTATTGAGGCATAATTTACACACCGTAAAATCCACTTGGGTGGGGTATACACCTGTCAGCGATTTTTGATAAATTTACAGAGTTAGGCAAACTCTCACCACAATCTAGGACAGTATTAGGACATTTCTGTCACCCCCAAAAGGTCCCTCCTACCCATTTCTCTGTCATTTCTCCTTCCCGTCCCCAGCCCCAGGCAACCACCGAATTGACTTTCTTTCTTGTCTCTGCCCACATTTTCTTAAAGTGCAGGTTTAGACCTGTGTTCTCTCCAAGTAGATCTCATCTGCTTCGTGGCCAGATTTCTTTAAATTTAAAACAAGTAAGTTCTGTGCGGTTCCGTGCCTATGACCAAGGTCCTTTGCAACTCACGCAGGTAAATCACACGCCTTCTGTGGTCATCCCCCTTTCTGTGACTTCAAAGTTCTCTTGAGATCCAAATGAAAAAAATATACATTAAAATGAAAACATACTGCCAAATCAGTCTTGCTTAAAGCAGATGTGGCCAACATAGGTACTTGCTGAATCCAGAAGACACCTTTCACTGCGCTCATGTACCTTTTAAAAATGGGAACGAGTAGCCAACACTGAAAAGCCAGGGACATTTTCAAGGAAAAAGAAGGAAAAGCCAAGGACGTGATCATGAAAGTCGATTTTTGGGAGCCAGGGGCACCCGCCTTAGTGGGTAGAACATGCGACTCTTGATCTTGGGGTTGTGAGTTCAAGTCCCCCGTGTGGTGTAGCATTTTCCTAATAAAAAAAAAAAAGTCAATTTCTAAGTTCTCTTGGAATCTGAAGATCTGGCCCCAGATCCCACATTCCCTCCAGCAGCAGTTTGCTAGAGCTGAGAGTCAGCTGTCCGTCTCTGCCAGGGCGGGTTGAACATGCCCCCCACCCCTCACCCCCAGCCGCTTCACCCCTGACATTTACCATCACGTCTTTGCTGTCATTTTTCATATGGTAGCATTAAGAGAAAAAGTGAAATATTTCTTATCTCCATGTCTCTTATCAAAAGTGGGAAAAAGGAAGATAGACCAGGAGGGCCGTGTCTTTCAAGAGAAGTGGGAGAGAGCGTATTTCTTCGTGGAAGTGCAGAATATTCCCACGTGTCTAATATGCAAACAGAGCATGTCTGTGTCCAAGGAGTACAACCTGCGACGCCATTACCAAACGAACCACAGTAAGCACTATGACCAGTATACCGAGAAGATGCGGGACGAGAAGCTCCATGAGCTGAAGAAAGGACTCCGAAAGTACCTCTTGGGGTCCTCCGAAATCGCGGGTCCGGAGCAGAAACAGGCGTTCGCCAATGTGAGCCCGAATGAAACTGCCGCCGCACAACCCATGGAGGATGTGGCCGGGAACTTATGGGAGAAGTTACGTGAAAAAATCAGGTCGTTTGTGGCATATTCTATTGCAATCGACGAGATCACGGATATCAATAATACCACCCAGCTGGCCATATTCATCCGTGGCGTTGATGAGAATTTTGATGTGTCGGAAGAGCTCTTGGATACGGTGCCCATGACAGGAACCAAATCTGGCAACGAGATATTTCTGCGTGTGGAGAAAAGCCTGAAGAGGTTTAATATCGACTGGTCAAAACTGGTCAGCGTGGCCTCCACGGGCACCCCCGCGATGGTGGACGTGAACGACGGACTGGTTACAAAACTCAAGTCCAAGGTGGCCACGATCTGCAAGGACTCGGATCTGAAGTCGGTGTGTTGCATCATTCACCCGGAATCGCTCTGCGCACAAAAGTTGAAGATGGACCATGTCATGAGCGTGGTGGTGAACTCCGTGAACTGGATATGCTCCCGTGGGCTGAACCACAGCGAGTTCACGACTTTGCTGTGTGAACTGGACAGCCAGTACGGCAGCCTGCTCTACTACACCGAGATCAAGTGGCTCAGTCGAGGGCTGGTGCTCAAGCGATTTTTTGAATCATTGGAAGAAATCGATTCCTTCATGTCGTCCAGAGGAAAGCCCCTGCCTCAGCTGAGCTCTCCTGATTGGATCAAAGACTTGGCCTTCTTGGTTGATATGACGATGCACCTGAACACGCTGAACATCTCCCTCCAAGGGCACTCGCAGGTCGTCACGCAGATGTACGACCTGATCCGGGCGTTCCTGGCCAAGCTGTGCCTTTGGGAGACGCACTTGGCGAGGAATAACCTGGCCCACTTTCCCACGCTGAAGTCGGTCTCCAGAAACGAAAGCGACGGCCTCAACTACATTCCCAAAATCGTGGAGCTGAAGACCGAGTTCCAGAAGAGGTTGTCCGATTTCAAACTCTACGAAAGCGAACTGACCCTGTTCAGCTCCCCGTTCTCCGTGAAGGTCGAGAGCATTCACGAGGCGCTCCAGATGGAGGTCATTGACCTGCAGTGCAACACGGTGCTAAAGACGAAATACGACAAGGTCGGGGTCCCCGAGTTCTACAAGTACCTGTGGAGCAGCTACCCGAAGTACAGAGTCCACTGCGCCAAGATTCTGTCCATGTTCGGGAGCACCTACATTTGCGAACAGCTGTTCTCCATCATGAAACTGAGCAAGACAAAATACTGCTCGCAGTTAAAGGACTCGCAGTGGGATTCCGTGCTCCACATCGCGACATGACTTAGAACATGTCCCCGGCCACGCCCTGCAGAGGGAGGGGGCACAGGACTAGAACCCTCTGCGCCCCAGGGACGGCGAGACGAGAAGACGAGTTATACCCTGTTTCTGCTTTCCAGTTTTTTCCATTTTGACTCGGAAACATAACTTGCAGTATCCTGCCCATTTGTATGACATTTTATGCCCCACCATAGTCCAGTAAAGATCGAGACTGTTTTATTGTATTTCTGGTGGTTGCCTTTCCTTACAGCTGGCCGTTTCACTCACTCCTGAGGCCGACACACAGAAGTCTTAGACCAGTCAACACGGAAACAGAGAGAGAGAGGTGTGTATGCGTGGAGGAGGGTAGATCCATGCACATCTATCTGCCCCCTCTTTGCACGGTGTCCCCTGTGATCTAACATGTTCACAAGCTTGGGGACAGTCCCTTGGAGACACATTTGACATCCATAGTCCTCCTGTGTGATCTGTCTCTGCTTCTACGCCGACTCACAAAGGTAGGAGTTAAAAATGGAAAACCCCAGTTAACAAGTAACAGGGGCTTTCAAAAGCCAAGGAAGCTGAGGTTTGGAGGTTTCTTTGGTTTTTTGGTTTTTGGTTTTTCGTTGTTGTTGTTGTTTGGTAAACTTTATTTTGAGGGGTGCCTGGCTAGTTCACTCAGTAAAGCATTGGACTCTTGATCTCTGGGTGGTGAGTTCAAGCTCTATGTTGGGTGCGGGGATGACTTAAAAGATTAATAAACTGTATTTTGAAATAATTTCAAATTTACAGAGAAGTTGCAGAAATGGGAAAGGTACGAAGAGGTCTTACGCATCCTCTTGCCAGATTCTCATATTGTTGAAATTTTGCCCCTATGCTTTATCACTTTTTTGCTTGGTCTCCCTCTCTCTCTTTCGTGTGTGTGTGTGTGCTTGTGCGTGTACAGCATTGCCTGTGAGCGTGTAAACATGAATGTGTGTATAATTTTTTTTCTGAACCATTTGAGGGGATTACATACATACGTTCCCCCTGACTACTTTAGGGAATATTTTCCAAGAATAGGAATATTCTCGAACCATGACTTGGTGACCAGTTCCAGTAAATCAAACACTGATGTAATACTTTGATCTTACCATAAACGACGGCAGAGGCCCCCTGCCGTCAGGCCCATGCATCCCCCCGGGCCGCCTCCTTAGCTTGCAACAGTGGGGCCAGCACAAGGCCACCTCCAAGGGGCCAGAAATGCAGAAAACTGTGAGGAAAATGTTTGTTCAGGAACTTAGCTTGGAAAAAATGAAACTACAAATTAGGAAAACCAGTATTTTATTTCACACAGTTTGTTTTTTAAATTTTACTTGCAACTGAACAAGCAAAGGGGTTGGGATGGTCGGTGATTAATTCTCCCACAGCTTTGCATGCGGGCGCGTGAGGGGTTGAACTTCTGCACACCGAGTTTGCAAGAAGCAAAGAGCCCAGGGATGTTCTCAAGGCCTCGCTCAATCGTTGTGCTGGTCAAATTATTCTCTTGAGAATCATCGGTCCCCTTATTGCAAAGGAACCAGCCTTGCCTATTGTCTTGTGCCACCTACCCTACGGGAGGGGCCCCCACCCGCCGCCTTCCTCATAAGCTGCTGCTTTTGCAAGATTTGCAGCTCCAGGGTGCATGGTGGTGTCTTTGCGTTTTTCGAAAGATCCACCAGCAAAGACTCTGAGGCCAGGGGCTGGCAGCAGGGCTGGTGGGGCGGTGAGGGTCTGTTCACCGATGGGTGATTGCTTTCTGGTACAACTTCCTAACTGGGCAGTGAATAGTCATCTCCCTATACTTAGATGACAATGTTTCTTTGCCACCGAACTAAGGGGCACACACCGCGCGCTGCGGCACCATTCTTCAGAACTCTTCTGCAGGGGGACCAAAGTTTTAGCAGGCAGCTTTTGTCCAGACAGACAGCCAGCGGAGGTGGGCGTGGGAGATCGGGGGTTCCTATTGCACTTGGCCCGGTGCAAACTTCGTCCCGGCCAAGGCCAGGGTAATGTGCCACGGCGCCTCGGTTCTTGCAACTTCCCCCAACCTCCTGCCCCAGCAGAGCTCACAGCCCTCAGTCCTAATTCTATAAATACCCCAAGGGCGTGCCCAGGCCAGCCCGCCCAGCTGCTCTGCAGAACCTCTGTCCACTCCAGGCAACATTAATTGGGAGCGCTGAATACTTAGCTGGGCGGGGCCGGGGCTGCCGGAGGCATCCAGACTTCTGGATCTGTACAGGTGTATACAGGGATGGGGCGGGACAGGGCAGAGAGGCCAGGACGCCATCTCGGGGAGGCGGCCCGGCCTCAGACGGCCGACGCCAACTTCCGCTTGGTGCTCTCGCTGCAGCGGTGCAGGATGATGTCCGCGCTAGGCCGCGGGGGCACCGCCGGCTGTGGCTTTGCGCGCTCGGTCTGCGGCTGCTCCCCTGCGGCGGAAAGCGCGGCCCGGTGAGAGGCCCCGCCCCACCCCAGGCCCCACCCCCGACTCCGCCTACCCTCGCGGTCCAGGCCCTGCCCCCTGGGCAGCCCCGCCTCCAGGCCTCTAGGAACACTCAAGCCACCGGCTCCCGGCGCGGAGCAGCCCCGGCCGTCACCGGCCCCGCTTCTAGCCCCGCCCCGCCCT
>LNAC01000109.1:1470773-1560220 GCA_002007465.1 Ailurus styani
TGCCCCNCCGCGGCCCCCTGGCCCCGCCCCGTCTTCCAGGCTCCGCCCCAGCGGCCCCACTCCCGCCCCAGGCCGCCCCCGGCGCTCACCCAGCCCGCTCGCTGCTTTCTGCGGTCCCGGCCGCGCCTGGCGGCGACGCTGCTGCAGAAAACGGACACTGTTGCGCCGATAGGTGTCCTGGCTGAGGCGCTTCCGCGACCGCTGGTGGATGCTGTGCGCGTTGCGGATGGACGACCTGGGCGCAGCGGGACGGGGGCTTTGCTCAGGCCGGGCGGTCCCGCTGCGCCCGCGTCCCAGCCTGCGGGGACTCGCATGACCCGCCCTGGGGTCCAGTGACTGGCCCCGGGCTATGGGGCGCGGGGCGGGGACCCCACACGACGGGGCGGGGCTGGGTGGCAGACCCCAGGTCCATTTCCCACGCCCCTCGCCGGCCTTCAGGCCGGCCTCTCCCCAGGAAGCCCTTTGAACTGCCGCAGCCCTCTCCCGGCCAGGGCCGTCCCCAAGGACGCTGGGCGCTGGGCATCGACGTCTTCACCCCCACCTCACACCCCTGCTTTCCCACCGCCCCCGTGCCAGGCCCACGATGTGGGCGGGCACGTCCAACCTCGATCCAATGAGGGTGCTGCCTCCCCCGCCGCCTGGGGAGCCCCTGCCCCAACCCCCCTCCCCAGCACTGCCAATCCAGGGCCTGGACCGACAGAAGGGGACCCGTGGTACCCCCTCCTCAGCCCCGTCCAGTCCCGGGGACCCTCGCTGACCTGCGGGGCGGTGCCCCTCGGCTCTTGATCTGGCGTTGGGCCTGGGCTACGTCCTGGCCGGACTTCTGTAGGTACATGGATGGGAAGTAGCCTGTGATGTCGTCTTTCCTGGAACAGAAGCAGCCTTGAAGCCCCCGCAGTCACAGGGAGGAGGCGGGGCCTCCGGTGTAGGGGGCTCAGGGAAGCCTCTAAACAGTTGGGGGTAAGGCAGCTGGAAGTTGCAGACACTCCGAAGCCTGGCCAACACCAGACCCTCTCCCGCTGGGCCTGTTTCTTTATCTGTGCCAAATAGGGCCCCCAGCCATGATGTTGGTAGTGGGAGGAAGTTAGCAGGTCCAACTTGTCCCCCCCAGGGACATGTGTTTGCAGAAAAACATCTGCAACAGTGTATTTGTTAGTTTTTTTCTTTTAAAGCCACTGCTTCCTGTGTCTAAGAACTTTTGCCTACCCCTCGGTCACCAAGTTCCCCTATGCTTTCTTGCAGAAGCTTTTTAGGTTTTGTGCTTGGTTGTTGAGAAATATCCTCCTGCCTCCCAGCGCCCAGCCCGAGGCCAGGCTGATCATGGGTGCTGTGGCCGCGAGCTCTGAGCCTCGGGCCGGCCCTAGGACTCCAGGCTCTGAAATGGTGTCCAAGGACCTGGGGCGACCCAGTGGGTTCTGCTCTCCCCAGGAGGAATGACCTGATAAAAATCAATGACAACCAAAGATTTAAAAGGAAAAAGGAGGGCGCCTGGGTGGCTCAGTGGGTTAAAGCCACTGCCTTTGGCTCAGGTCATGATCTCAGGGTCCTGGGATCAAGCCCCGCATGGCGCTCCCTGCTCAGCGGGGAGCCTGCTTCCTCCTCCTCTCTCTCTGCCTGCCTCTCTGCCTACTTGTAATCTCTCTCTCTGTCAAATAAATAAATAAAATCTTTACAAAAAAATAAAATAAAAGGAAAAAGGATGACAGGATCTGCTCTACTAGTTCTCAAGTAAAATAATTAACACAACAACGTGTTGTAGAAGGAACAATAGATGTTGAGGTGACTGCAAGTCACAAAGGACAAGGACACTGAACCCTGAGAGCCGGGTGGGGCAGGATAATCAGGGGTCTGCTACCAAAATGGAAACTGAGTCCAGAGAGAGGCGGTGGCTTACCCTGAGTCACACACCCGAATCAGCACTGAGCCCAAAGAGCCCGGGCCCCAGGCCAGCACTGACCCTTGGGGTGGGCACAGCGGGGAGGGAGGGGCGCTCTCCTACCTGATGACCCACCAGCCATCCAGGAGCTTATGGATGACCTCGATGGCTTCGCCCTCCTGCAGCGACACTTCGTCCTGCATCTCGGCAGTATAGGCTTTGATGGTGATGTAGGGCTCACCTGGTTGGGCATGGGGGCAGAGGCACGGTGTGAGGGTTGGCCCAACGCCGGCCTGCCTCCCCCTCCTCTCCTCTCTGGGCCCCGAGGCTTCCTCCAGCTAGAGCCCAGGACCGCCCTCTCAGCTCCTCCCTGTCTGCTCCTTGCTGGTCTCCCGCTGCGGGCTCCTGCCACCCTGGAGTTCTTCCCTCTGCCCGCGACACCCCCCACCATCCACATCGGGGGCCAGGCACCTGAATAGGCCGCGTGGACAGGCAGGCAGTGCAGGGGTGGAGGGCCCATCCACGGGGCACCTGAGCCCTGTGACCCCGGCATCTACACCTTTTCTGGTTTTTCCACAGATAAATCCGCATACAGTTGTGAAATCTCTCCATTTTAAAATACAGGCCATGAACTCTAACTTGTTTCCATCTCCACATGGGCCCCATCCAGCTTGGGGGGCTGCCGGTTCTCCCCTTGCAGTCAGCGAGGATGCCCCCTCCTCCAGGCAGTACTCCTTCCTGAACCTCAGAGCTGCTAGTCCGTCGGCTTCCCACTACACCTGGCCCAGCCTGGACCCACCTCTACTCAACCTTCTGGTTCTCTGTCCTGACCAAGGGCACCACCTCCTACCTGGGCCCCTCAAGGCAGACTCTGGGGTCTCCACCCTGACCCTACTGCCCAGTCCACAATCCTACCAACCTGGCTTCTCAATAGCCCTGGGCCCATCCGGTCCCCAGCCCCTCACATCCTTATGGCCAGGGAGGGCAGGCCGCACCTTCATAGTTGGGCTCTGGGTCCTCTGCCTCGTCAGGACTGTCCAGGGGCTCCAAGTAGGACGCCGGGACCCAACCTCGTTTTGTCTTCATCTGGCAGAACCACCAGCCTGGGCGGGGGGAAGGGGGTTGTGGGGTGCGGGGAGGGGGAGGGGGAGGCCAGAAGTCTGGGCAGGTGCGGCAGCCTCCCTCAGCCCCCAGGGTGGAAAGATCTCCCGGACACAGACACACAGACATCCAACACTCAGATTCAGAAATGTCACCTGCACCACGCTCTATGCACACAGGTCACAGGATTATAGCCCAGAATCTGCTTCCCCCCCAGCACGCCCGGAAGCTCCCCTGGCCACTTGAATCTACCTCCCAGGGGGACACACAGATGCCCACAGCCTCCAGGGAATGGGGGGTGCCCTCAGTGTGGGGAGGACAGTCGGGCCCCCCCGAAGGAGCCACAAGCCCGTCAGTGGACCAGGCGGGGAGGAAGGTCCCTGCCGCGCGGGGAGACGTACCGCTCTCACTCTTCTCCACGACTTCCACCACGTCACCTGTGGCCAGAGCCATCTGGGAGCCCGAGGTCTTCTCGAAGTCAGCGATGGCCCGGTACGTCTGCAGGATGATGGGGCCTGTGATGTCTGGACAGAGGGAGGGCAGGGTGAACGGACAGGATGGGGGCAGGCTGCCTCCTCCAGGCAGTCCCCTGCACGGGCCACCGGAACCAGGCGCGCCAGATGTGGGCCCGCCCTGCCAACTGGTAAGTGGCTGAGACCAGCTAGTCTTCACAGCCCTGAATCTACGGAGCACCTGGTGTGTTCCAGACACTAGTCATGCACCTGATACATGTTCTTTCTCATTCAGTGAGGTTAGTGAGCAGCCCCCCGGAGCCCTCATGTGCACACCAATCGCCCCAGGGTCTTGCTGGAACGTGGGTTCCGATGCCAAAGGTCTGCAGTGGGACCTGAGAGTCTGCAGTTCTAACCAGCCCCCAGGTCTTGCTCCTGGGCCATGTCATGGACTGAAATACCTCTTCTCCCCTCCCCAAAATTCACATGTTGAAGCCCTAAGCCCCAGCACCTTAGAGTCTGTACTTGGAGTTGGAGCCTTTAAGGAGGTGATTAGGGTGGAGCCCTGACCCCATAGGATTGGGGTCCTTATAAGACAAGGAGACACCAGGGGAAGGGCACAGACGGAAGGCCGTGTGAGAACACAACAAGGAGGGAGACCGCCAGGGAGACCAGCCTCAGCAGAGCCCAACCAGCCCACACCCTGATCGCAGCCTCCCAGCCTCCAGAACGGGGAGAAAATTCATTTCTGTCCTTTGAGACCCTCCCACCCTCCTCCCCCCATCTGTGGTGCTTTGGCCCGCGTAGACTAAGACACTGCTGGTCCCCGGACCACACTCTGAGTGGCCCATAGCCCCCATCCGGGCATCCCACTGACTGGCTGAAATCCTGCTCCCCGTTTCGTGGCTGCCATGACCTGAGTCCCCGGTCAAATCAAGCCTCAATGTGTCCAGCTGTGAAATGGGGCTGACAGCACTTCGGTCCCTACTTCCTATTGTTATAGAGATGATTGCCTGTGTTAATACGTGCAAGACATTTAAAATAGGGCCTGGGACGGAGTGAGTGCTTAATCAGTGTCAGGTTATATTAGTAACAATTATCTTGCAATTCAGATCAGACACTGTGAGCCCTGATGGGTGCCTCCACCCCCAGACCTATTCATTCATCAGCCACGACATCGCGGGCTGTTAGGAGCTGGGGTCTGGCTGGGCTCTGCAGCAATGGGAGTTCTGAAAGCTTCCCTTGATGACCAGCGACCCCCAAAGACCCTCAATCTTTAGTGCAAGCCACCAAGACACCCCCCACCCTGCTCCTTTCCCTGCACGGCCTGTGCTCAGGATCGCCCTCACGTCCCCAGTTCCCCGCGGGGTGACCTTCAGGTGGCTGTTCCCACCTCTCACCCGTAACGCTGTTGTCTTTAGGCACCAGGTAGGTCTCTGGTTTTTTCAGCCTGCAGGAAAGAAGAGTCTGGGTTAGGCGCGGGGCTCCCTGCGGGGGAGCAGCAGCTCCGGGCAGACCTACAGAAGAACTTCCCAAGCAGAAAAGGAACGTAGGCTATGGGGGCCGCTGCAGAGGGACAGGCAAGGAGAGGCCCCCGGCCGCTTGGAGACACCAAGAAGGAGGCAACAGTTGAACGCAGGTGATGCACTCTGGTCCGGGGAAGGCTCTGGTCACCTCTGGGGCCTCAGGAGAGCGGCCCGAGGGGGTAGACACCCCGCCGCCCAGGCCCCGGGGTGCTGCGCTGCCCTGCCTGGCCCAGGGGGCTGTTCAGTGGGGCTGAACCCTCAGTCAGGCCTCACCCGTACTCAGCGAGCAGAGAGGGAGAGAGAGAGGGACCTGGCCCAGCAGGACGGCGCATGAGACCTCCCTTGGCTCCTCCGATGCTGTCCGCCAACAGTGGCCACCAACCCTCCCCGCGCCCCCGCTGGGGCTCTGCACTTCACAGTTTGTAAATGCTCTCCCCGGCCGCCATTCCTCCATCTGGCCCTTCCCGCCCCACTACTGATGGGGAAACTGCTTTCACAAAGCAAGCTGAGGCTGCGGACCTAGGATAGCAGACTCCCAGCCCAGAGAGCCCCCCACCCAGCACCGTGAGGCTCGGCGGGCTCCAGGCAGAGACTTGGTATGGACGCTGGCGGCAGGGGAGCGAGGTCTCCAGGTCACATGGGCTGGAGTTGGGATCCTTCCTCCTTCTTTTGGGCTGTGTGACTTTGGGCAAGTCGCCTCCCCTCTCTGAGCTTGAGTTACCTGTCCTAGTGGGGAGGTCCTGCACCCCCTCTCCAGGCAGAACTCACCGCCGCCCTTCCCCCTTCCACTTCGGGTCCAGAACGAGGGGGCCACTCACTGGCTGTCCGTGGGGAGCTTGAGGTCGTCGGGGCGCACCTTGAAGAAGTCGAGGAGGTGGGGACAGCGGGAGATCTTGACCGGCAAGCTCATAAGGGCGTTGCAGTATTCGGTGAGGGTGCCCTGGCGACTCTCAGCGGCCCGCTGCCCATCGAACCACCGTGGGGCTGGAGGGGCCAGGGAGGGACACCAGAGGACCCGTGAGCACAGGGCCAGGTCACGTCCCCGAGGGGGCGGGAGTAGGGAGCGCAGCTGGCGGGGCAGGCCGGGGTGGGGGTGGCCAGGATAGGTGACCCTGCTCCTCACCTGGCAGGTGGGGGATGATCCGGTTCTGTGGGTTGATGTCCCCCGCCTCAATAGGAAACATTTCCTTTAACATTTTCTAGACACAAAAGAAAAGGTGAAGGCATGTCCTTTATTACAACCCTGTCAAAGCACCGAATGGGAAACAACTCATTTAATCGCTTGGGCTAGAAACTTTGGCTGCCGTCCTGGGTCCTCTCTTTCTCTCCCACCTTACATTCACACCACCAGCAGATCCTTCTGGCTCTACTCCTACAGTCTGTCCGGAATCTGACCCTTCTCACTCCCCACGCAGCTGCCACCTCGATCTGAGCTTCCACCAAGACTGGACCTACGCCCGCTTCCATCTTTGTCCTCAATCCAGCACCCTCTTCGCACTTAAATTGGATCCTGTCTCTCCTCTACTCAGAGCCCTCCCTGACTCTCAGCTCACTCAGACGGGAAGCCAAAGGCTTCCCATTAGTCTCCAAGGCCCCACAGACCTGTCCTGCCTGCCTCACTCACCTCCCCTGCCACCACCCTCCCCTCCCTTGTTCCCTCTGCTCCAGTCATCTCTGAATACACCAGGCCCACTCCTGCCCCAGGGCCTTTGCACTTGCTCTTCCCGTTCTTCGCCCTTATTTGCCAATAGCGTTTTCTCTTTCTTTTTGTCCTTCCTCAAGTCTTTGCTCAGGTATCACTCCTTCAGTGAAACCTTCTCTCTGACAATTTCCCCTCCTAACCACTCCTCCCATCCACCATTCTCCCCCACTTTATTTTCTCTATAGTTCTAATGATTGTCTAACATACAATGTAAATTACTTATGTTTTGTTTTTCTGTTAACCTGACTCCTCCACTAGAACTTAAGGTCCACAAGGGAGGGCAGGACTTGCATTTTTTTTATGCCCTTGTCACCTTCACAGCATCTCTCGCTCATCAGGTAGGATGTGCCCGGTGCTTAGTAGGTGCTCAATAAAGAGTTGTTGAATGAATGAACAAGTTCACCACTGAGTAAAAGGGGCTAATCCTACATTGGAACAACCCAGAACAGTTTAAACAGGAGAGATGGAGTTGTGCACATATCAGCATGGACAGTCTCAAAAACACGACCTAGGGACAGGAACAAGGCAGAGAAGGAAACCACCACAATGCTGATGGCCTCTGGAAAGCCTACAAAAAATGTATGCTCAACACTACTGCATCTTGTTCTTGGACTCGTGTGTGTGTGTGTGTGTGTGTGTGTGTGTGTGTGTCCATCCAGGGTTGTTGCTGGGACAAAGGCAGGGGATAAAGGGTGCTTTCCCCTTCTTTTGTAATATTTTATTTTCTTTATCTTAAAAAAGGCTTGTGGGGCACCTGGCTGGCTGAGTCGGTGAAGCTCACGACTCTCAATCTCGGGATCGTGGGTTCAAGCCCCACTCTAGGTGAAGAGCTAACATTAAAAAAAAAAAAAAGGCCTGTAGCAAACAGCATGGTGATATCAATTATGAGTCAGGGTCCTGGGTGTGTGGGGCTGCTTATTGTCTTCTTCACATTTATCTGCATTTTGCTTTTATTTCCTTCCTTCCTTCCTTCCTTCCTTACTTAATTTTTTTTTTTAAGTAGACTCCTTCGATCATGACCTGAGCTGAGATCGAGAGTCAGACACTTAACCGACTGAGCCACACAGGTGTCCCTGCCTTTTGCTTTAAATTTCTCATACAGGGCGCCTGGGTGGCTCAGTGGGTTAAAGCCTCTGCCTTCGGCTCAGGTCATGATCTCAGCGTCCTGGGATCGAGGCCGGCATCGGGCTCTCTGCTCAGTGGGGAGCCTGCTTCTTCCTCTCTCTCTGTGCCTGCCTCTCTGCCTACTTGTGATCTGATCTCTCTCTGTGTCAAATAAATAAATAAAATCTTTTTTAAAAAATAAATAAATAAATTTCTCATACAAGAGGGCTGCCTGGCTGGCTCAGGAGTAGAGCATGCAACCTTTGATTGATCTTGGGATTGTGAGTTTGAGCCCCACGCTGGGTGTGGAGATTACTTAAAAATTAAAAAAAAATTTTTTTTTAATTTTTCTGGAGTGCCTGGGTGGCTCAGTGGGTTAAGTGTCTGCCTTCAGCTCAGGTCATAATCCTGGGTTCCTGGGGTTGAGCCCCGTGACCACCTCCCTGCTGAGCAGGGTGCCTGCTTCTCTCTCCCCCTCCGCCCCTCTCCTCTCCCACTCATTCGCTGTTTCTCTCTCTCTCTCAAATAAGGAAATAAAATCTGGAGCCTATGGGATTCTCTCATTCAATCTGGCGGACAGCATGCCCACCAAGCAAGAGAACTTGGATCCTGGGGTGTCAGGATTCCCACCCCTCCTTCTCACCCGCCCCGGGGTCTTCATGGGGCCTGAGTCTTCTTCGACCCTGAGTGGAAGAGCAAGCTCCTGGGATGACAACCTGGGGATGACCCTAACCAGGCTGCCTGTCCCCTGCCCAGGCAGAGGAGGCATGGCCCTTAGCGCCCCCTAGCGTATATGTTGAGTAGGGACAGAGTCTCTGTGTGGGAAGACACAACCGTCCAGGAAATGGACAGAAGTGATGGATGCGGGACATAGAGAATGTACTTCATGCCGCTGAACTGTGCACTTAAAATGCTAAGTTTATGGGGCGCGTGGGTGGCTCAGTCATTAAGCATCTGCCTTCAGCTCAGGTCATGTTGCCAAGGTCCTCAGCCCTACGTCAGGCTCCCTGCTCAGTGGGGAAGCTGTTTCTCCCCTGCTTGTCATTCCCCCTGCTTGTGCGCTCTCTCTCTCTCTCTCTCTCTCTCTCTCTCTCTCTCTCTCTCTCTCTCTGTCAAATACATAAATAAAATCTTTTTTAAAAATGCTAAGTTTAGGGCGCCTGGGTGGCTCAGTGGGTTAAAGCCTCTGCTTTCAGCTCAGGTCATGATCTCAGCATCCTGGGATCGAGGCCCGCATCGGGCTCTCTGCTCAGCGGGGAGCCTGCTTCCTCCTCTCCCTGTCTCTCTGCCTGCCTCTCTGCCTACTTGTAATCTCTCTCTCTGTGTCAAATAAATAAATAAAANTAAATAATCTTTAAAACCAAACCAAAACAAAACAAAAATGCTAAGTTTAGGGGCGCCTGGGTGGCTCAGTGGATTAAAGCCTCTGCCTTTAGCTCAGGTCATGATCTCGGGGTCCTGGGATCGAGCCCCGCATCAGGCTCTCTGCTCAGCAGGGAGCCTGCTTCCTCCTCTCTCTCTGCCTGCCTTTCTGCCTACTTGTGATCTCGCTCTCTCTCCATTAAATAAATAAATAAAATCTTTTTTTAAAACGCTAAGTTTATGTTCTGTGTATGTTACCACATTAAAACACACTTTAAGGAAATGTTACCACTTGCAATGATGTGGATCGAACTAGAGGGTACCATGCTCATTAAGCAAAATAAGTCAATCAGAGAAAGACAGTTATCATGTGATTTCACTCATGTGGAATTTAAGAAAGAAGACAGGATCATAGGGGAAGGGAGGGAAAATAAAATAAAATGAAATCAGAGAGGGAGACAAACCATAAGAGACTCTCAACTCTAGGAAACAAACGGGCTTGCTGGAGGGGAGAGGGGTGGGGGGTGGGGAACCTGGGGGATGGGCACTGAGGAGGGCACAGTGAGGAGCACTGGGTGTCAGACACAACTGATGAACCACTGACCTCCACCTCTGCAACTAATAATATACTATATGTTAATTCTTTGAATTTAAATGTAAAAAAACAATAAATAAATAAAAAGTAAAACATACATTAAGGAAAATGTTCTTTTAAGTTAAGGAATAAATAATGCCCCCTCAACTGTGGGCTGGGGGTGCTCTGGGTTCCGCCCTTCCTGGCCGGCACCTGGGCCACCCTCTCCCTGGAAGGGCAGAGCTGGGACTGGGTGTGACGTCCCCTCTCCGACACACACACACACACACGCACACACACGTGCACATACACAAGCGCATGCGCAGGGCACTCACGTGGAACTCATAGATTTCCGTGAACCGCCGGTAGACCACCTTCTCAGACAGGTCCTGCCACTTGACCAGGAACATGTACACCTGCAGGGGGGGTGGCGGGAGCGGGGGGGCGACCTTGTTCAGCTTCCTGGGACAAGCCCACGGGACTCGGGGGCAGGGGTGGGGTGGGCAGCAGGGAGACAGTACTCTTTGGGGTGACCTGGGCCACAGAGAGGGCACAGACTTCAGGGACCTCAGAGGTGCAGCTCTCCAGCTTTAGGACCCAGGGCGAGATGGTCAGCAACTCTCAAATGAACTCAATTTCCTCATCTGTCAATTGGATCCAGGGGCTCCTGGGCTGGCAGGAGGGTTCCGGGAGGTGAGACAGAAGAGCATGGGCTCAGACCACACGAGAGCTCGGGGAGAGACCGTATGGTCCCATTTCTACCACATGTCCCGAAGAGACAATCTACGCAGACGGAAGGTAGGTTAGCAGTTGTGGGGGCTGGGCTGGGAATGGGGGTTCCTAACAGGTCTGCGGTTTCTTTGGGGTGGTGACAAAAATCTAGTATCGAGTGTATGAGGAGCGCCCGGGTGGCACAGTCGGTCAAGCGTCCGACTCTTGGATGGGGCTCAGGTTGTGATCTCAGGGTCGTGAGATCGAGCCCCACAATGGGTCTGCTTGAGAGTCAGCTCAAAGTCTGCTCAAGAGTCACTCTCCTACTGCCCCTCCTGCTCATGCTCTTTCTCCCTCTCAAATAAATAAACACATCTTTAAAAAATAGACATACTGATTATATGATGGTTGCACAACTCTGCGAATATTAAAAACCACTGAGCTGTACTCTTTATCTGGGTGAATTGTAGCTCCATGAAGCCATTATTAGAAAGAAAAGAAACTTGGTGAGGAGAAACCAAAATAGAGCCTGGAGAATTCTACTCAGCCACAAAAAGGAACAAATTACCGACAGATGCATCCACACAGATGAGTTTCAAAAGCATTCTGCTAAGTGAAAGAAGCCGGACCGGAAAGGCCCCACAGGTAGCCCGTAGGATTCCTTATCTACGACATTCTGGAACAAGCGCGACTAACTCAAGGTGGACAGAAATCGAAACAGTGGTAGCGTCCGGGGGCCGGTGGAGGAAAGAGTGGGGAGCGAGAGAACCTGGGATGATGGTAGCAATCTCTATCTTTTTTTTTTCAAGATTTTATTTATTTATTTGTCAGAGAGAGAGAGAGAGATCACAAGTGGGCAGAGAGGCAGGCAGAGAGAGAGGAGGAAGCAGGCTCCCCGCTGAGCAGGGAGCCCAATGCAGGGCTCGATCCCAGGACCCTGAGATCATGACCTGAGCTGAAGGCAGAGGCTTTAACCCACCCGCCCAGGAGCTCCAGCAACCTCTATTTTGATGAGGATTCAGATTATGTCCGGACGTTCAGCAAATGTATCTCTAAGATGGGTGGATTTCATTTTACATAAATTTTACATCAAAAGAGAAAAAACCTAGGGACGCCTGGCTGGCTCAGTGAGTGAAGGATGCCACGCTTGATCTCAGGGTCATGAGTTTGAGCACCGCGCTGGGTGTAGAAATTACTTAAATAGATAAAACTTAAAACAAACAAAAAAAGACTGACCCAGACTAAGGGAGTCTGGAGAGTCGGGACGAGCGAAATACAAAAGGTGGTCCTGGGCTGGATCCCGGACCCCGGGACATTTTTACTACAGAGGACAAGCAGGGGAACTGGTGAAATCTGAGTGAAGTCCGCGGGCTGGAGGACAGCGTTTCATCTACATTAACTTGCTGATGTTGACACATTTGCATTGCGGTGATGTAAGAGAATGCTTCTGATTTTAAGAAATACACAGTAGAGCGGCGCGGCTGGCGTGGTCGGGTAAGCTTCCGACTCTTGGTTTCCGCTCAGGTCATGATCTAGATCCAGAGTGGTGAGGTTGAGCCCCACGCTCAGCATGGAGTTTGCCTGAGATTCTCTCTCCCTCTCCCCCTCCCACCCGCTCTTTCTCTCTCTAAAATAAATTAACCTTTAAAAAAGTATACAGTAGTATTTAGGAGTAAGGAAACACAATGTCTCCAGATTACTCCCGAATGATTCAGGGGAGTCCTATTTGGAGAAAGAGAGAGACAAGAGGTGGGGGAGAGAGAGAGGGAGAGAGGAGGGAGGGAGGGAGGAGGGGGACAGGGAGGGAGAGGAAAGAGGGAGCACAGATGTGGGGGGTGGAGGGATATTGGAGTTATTGGTACTTCGGGGGCAAACTTTCTGTAAGTTTGAAATTATTTCAGGGGCGCCTGGGTGGCTCAGTTAAGTGTCTGCCTTCGGCTCAGGTCACCATCCCGGGGTCCGGAATCGAGCCCCACATTGGGCTCCTTGCTCAGCGGGAAGCCTGCTTCTCCCTCTCCCACTCCCCCTGCTTGTGTTCCCTCTCTCACTGTGTCTCTCTCTCTGTCAAATAAATAAAATCTTTTAAATATGTATTTCAAATTTAAAAGTGAAGAAAAAGAAGAAAGAAAGGTCTTGACATAGGATACTAAACGTGCCCTACAAATATACAACTGACAAAGCAGAGTTCCTCCCCGGCCTTCCTCTGGCCTTGGGGACCCTATGGTGGGGTGGGGTGGACATGTCTGGGCAGATGCATCCTATCCTCCCAGGACAGGGGATGGGGTAGGGGGGGCACTTTTGGCCCCTTGGTGGTGTCACCCTACTGGAGGGCATCTAACTGCAAGGCTAATGACCCCAGGGCTGGCTAGGGGAGACAGGGTTGCCGCCAGTCCTCCCTCCTGAAGGACTGCTCCCTGAAAACTGGGATGGTCAGGGAGGGCTGCTGGGAGGAGCGCGCCCACACAAGCACGCTGGCTGCTGGGAGGAGAACAGAGCGCTGTGGGGGACTCCTGGCTGGGGCGGGGGAGCAAGGAGTGAGGTCAGCTGGCAGGGGGCAGGCGCCAGGCCGCCTGTCCTCCCCCCGAGGGCCCCAGGGTGCCAGGGCACGCATCTGTTTCAGGGGCGCACACCCACGGTGCACCCCGACGGGACAGTGGCCCTGGGAGCCGCGCGCGGGGTCACTGCTGTCTGGCACCTGAGCATCCGAGACAGGCCCTCCCGCAGGGCACCGCAGGCTACTCACGTAGTGCTGGCTGGGGACGAAGCGCTTCTCGAAGCCCAGAAGGGCGATGTGGCGTATGAAGGTGTCCCCCATGGCTGGGCTGTGGGGCCTCCCCTTCTGCGGGGGCGCTCCCTGGCTGGGCCTTAAATGGGGTGGAAAGAGGAAGTCACTTTGGTCTCGACAGGGGTGGGGGCAGGAGGAGCAGGGAGGGGGCAGGGAGGGCTCTGCTTCTTCTTTCAGTTTCTGGGATTCCTCAGACTCCCATGGCATGTATGTGGGCGGCCTCCTGCAGCCATGTGGATGGGAGAGCTTGCCGGGTGCTCCCCCACGGTCTGCGAGCCCCCCAGTTTGGCTGGGATGCCCACCTCCCACCCCCTCCCTCTGGCGACCTGAGGACCAGTCACAATGGCCTCTCTGCAGCCCCGGGAACACATCAAGCTGCCCCCACGCCAGGGTCTTTGCCCTTGCAGGCCGCCTGGACTGTCTCCCACTTGTCTGTAACTCCCTCCCTCCTGGTCTTTAGGTTTCCGCTCAGATGCCACCTCCTCCAGGAAGCCTTTCTGGGTAACTTCATTCAAAAGAACAAAACTTCATGCTTCCCCCCAGGCTTTTCCTGTTTTGATTCAGAGCATTTACTACCACCGACATATTGCCTATTTCATTTTTTTACAATGTGTCTCCTTACCGGAATATGAGCCCCATGAGAGCAAGGGCTTGGCCTGTTATGATGAGGCCCTGGCCCCCAGGCCCTAGCCTGGCAACTGGCTTGCAGAGGGCCCTCCATAAATACTTGGGTGGCGGCCCACCAGTCCCCTCCGTGGGAGCATGTGTGAGCCAGCGAGCATCAGGTGCATATGTGACCGAATGCCAGTGGTGATGGGGACCGGCTTTGAGCAAGACTTGAATTCAAATCCTGAGCAAGTGGACCCTCAGGCCTGACTCAGTTTCCTCCTGAGTGAAATGGGGCCACAGGCTCTGTGGAGAGGGGATGTGGGGTGAAGAGGTGTGGAGGAAGCCCTGTGCTGGTGGGTGAGGGGAGGGGCTGGGGCCTCTCTCACTGGGGTGGGGGGGTGGCTGGGAGGCTCAGAGGTTACAGAGCCGGCCCAAGGTCACAGGGCAGGTGGCCTCCAACCCAGAGGCCATGGCAAAGGCCACCAGCACTCTAAGAGCCATGGGTCCCCCTGGACTCCTGCAGGCGAGGTGGCGTCTGGCAGAGGGGAGCCAAAGCATGCCGATGTGTGACTGTCACCATGACCGGTCAAGTCGGTGGTTGTTCCTGGTTTTGTCTAAGAACGGCAGGGGCCACGTCCTCTGTGCGGAGAGCTTTGCTCGGCACGTCCCGTGTGGTCACTGGGAGGTCACCAGCCCTGGGTGTGGCCAGCCTTGCAAGGCCCTTCTCTGATCATCTCCATTATGTATCTAGAATCTTTGGGTGGGGCGCCGGGGTGGCTCCGTGGTTAAGCTCTGCCTTCGACTCAGGTCAGGATCTCAGGACCCTGCGACTGAGTCCTGCTCCCTGCTCAGCGGAGCGTCTGCTTCTCTCTCTGCTTCTCCCTCCTGCTCATGCTCTCAAATAATAAAATCTTAAAAAAAAAAAAAAAATCTTCCCGCACAGGAGGACAGAGTGCTCAGCGACACGCAACGCGGGGGAAGCTTCTAGACTCAAGGTGGAGGGAGAGAAGGCAGACGAGAGCGCGCACCTTTGGCAGGACGTCGCATAGGCCAAGCTGAGAAACTCCCCTCGCCAGGCTACAATGTTGCGAGGCAGGGTGACCTACGGGGTGGGGACAGCGGTGACTGGAAGGCAGCAGGAGGTGGCAGCTGGGGTGCCCTTTCCTGACCAGGCTGCCCATTCTGCAAGTGTGCACACTCTTGGGAAATCCGCCCAGCCCCGGCACGCAGGGTCGTGCGGGGCCCTTCCCTGGGCGTATGTTTGTGCTTCGATGACAATTTGAACATGAGGGACGGGCTGAGGTCATGGGGTGGGTGGCAGCGTCCGGCAGCACAGGGTGCTTGGCTCAAAGCCGAGCGGCGGGCCCTTATTCACCAGGCGCCTGCGGCGCTGCTCTCTGGTCGTCCCTTGGTCCCACACGGTGCTGCCCTGAGGTCCCCGCCCGGCCCCCAGCCTGGCTCACCTGGGCGCAGTGAGGGGACGCGCAGGGGAAGTCAGCAGGGCTGGTGGCCAGCAGGACCTCCTAGGAGCCGGGTCTCGGCACTTCCTTCCCTTCCTTCCGTGGCCTTTCCACTCTTGCATAAGAGGCCCCGGACCCAGGCAGCCAGTGTCCCTTGCAGACACCAGCTGTCAGCTGCCACCTTGCCACTTCCCTCCTGTGGCCTCCTTGTACCTCGTCGCGTGGCACCAGCAGCCAGAAGCATCCGCAGCGCGAGACGAAGCAAAGTCCCGGTGTCGCTGGCAGTGACCTCTGTCGCTGAGCAGGCTTAAAGCCTTTGTGAGGCTGAGACAGGACTGACTTTAATGCAGGCGTGAGACAAGCAAGGGATCAAAGGTTTAAAAAAAAGGGGGAATGAGCAAAGGGAAAGAATGAGATGATGAATGGATACAAGGTTCTTTTGTGGGGGGGCAGGAGGAGATTCAAACTTTCGAAAAAGGTTTAAGACTTTTATTGTGAAACACAGGAAACTGCAGAAAAATGTACAGTTTGGTGATTGTCAGATCATAATGATGAGGACGTTGCTCTCTTGGGCCCGGTCAGCTGCGCACTAGAACGGCCCAGGGTCCCCCCCATGCCCCTTGCCGGCCGGCTGGAGGGACTCGCCTTGGGTCGGGAGCGCTTTGTCCTTATGGACACCTTATCACCACGATGGAACAGTCAGGTACGTGCTACTATTCCCCCCCACTCTACGGTTGCGGGAACTGAGGCACGGAGCAGTGAATAGGTTGTATGGGAAGAGTAGGGATTTGGACCCAGGCAGTCCAGACCCCAGGCCCATGCTCTCAACCGCTGGGCTCCTCTGCTCTGCCCTTGATCATGTGAGTGGATGACGAACACAACTGGGGATTCACGAGGGAGGAGTCCGCCTGTGCGAATACCCCAGAGAAGGAGATTCTCAAATTGGGTCGGGACGGCAAGGAGGCAGGGCTTTCCCTCCTGGCCTTGTGGTTCGCCTCTTTCCGCATGCCACCTTCTCCACCGCCAGGCCTTCCCCACATGGGCTGGGCTGGCCAGTTCCTCAACCAGGAAATCCCCAGGACTGGGCCACGGAGACACGCCGAGTGGAGAGGGGTTTGACATCAGAGCCTGAGGTCCAGGCAGTGCTCTCCGATCTTGTGTCAAGAGAGGGAGTCTAGGACTTTCCAGGATGGGAACAAATCAGCCATTGTTATGAGGCTGTTCTGTGTTCTTTCCCAACTGCCGTCCCTCCTTGGGTAGATCAGCAGCCTGAGGATGCCCCGGGCCAGCCCTCAGCACCGGTTCTCTCCTGGGCCCACACTGGCAGGACTGGGGCCCCCCAGTTGCTGCTGACTGGTAGGCAGCCGAACCACCTGGAGGGGGGACGCTGGCCGTGAGGGGTCAGGGCTCTTAACTGCAAGCAGGTGTCTGCAGGCAGAAACGCGACTTGCTGATCTGCTGCCCAAGGGACCACGAGTCTTGTTTCTCAGAAAACTGGACCGGAAATGGGCTCTGGGGAGGTCGGGGATGAACCCTGAGGCTTCATCAGAAGGGAACCGGGTGACTGTACTCAGGAGAGGGCTCAGGACACACCAGAGTCCCACCCCTGGCAATTTCTTCTCCCCTGGGCCCAGGGCCTTGGGAGTGAGGGCTCCAACCATGCCTTTGGTCTGCAGGAGACGGCACCCCGGGAGAGGACACGTCCACGACACCCGCTGGGCACACACACGCACACACACACGTGCTTTGGACTCAGACTCCTCCGTTTCTAGTTGGGAGCCCCTTGGCAAGTTAACTCGGAGCCTTAGTGTTTTCACCTGCAAGACGGCCAGAACCAAACTTATTTCACGGGCTGTTGTGAGCATCGTGTGAGGTTCCAGTGCTGAGCTTGGCAGGTGGCCCTCACTAGCTGCAGACTGTGCACAGGTCCACTCCGCCAGCCTGAGTCAGGGCGCTTTCTCGCTGTTGAACCTGGGCCCTGAACAAGGGAAATGTCACATGAATGACAGCAGGCACTCCAGGCTCCCAGGGAAAGTCACCTGAGGCTGGGACAGAGGCTTTCTTGACAAGGTCAGGCAGAGGACAGAAACCAAGGCCATGGGCGCAGCCCAGGGCTTTCTCCTCAAGGCGCTGCATCTGGCAGAGCTCTTGACACCAAGCAGGTCTGGCAGATGCCTGGCTGATGGGTGGAATTTTGCATGCCCACCTCCTCCCTGGCAGGCTGCCTGGAAGCCCTCAGGGCCTGGCCTGTGCCCGCCCCTCCAAACCAAGGCCGGGCTGACACTTCCTTGCTGGCTGGGCCCAGATGTGTCATGCAACGAAAGCTATTTGAAGCTCATCAACCAACCACAAAGGATAAATCCAGCAAGCTGCCGCTGCAGGGGATTTTGTGGTGATCTTTGAACTTGAAGCTAACTCCAGTAATGAAGGAAATCATGCCCCAGATGGAGTCACCAGGCTGGTCTGCCACTGACAGATCTGTCTAGTCCCAGGACGGCCAGAGGGTCCATGGAGTCTGCGACTTGTCAAGAGCTCAGTACCTCTGGCACTCCCACGGGGATACAGGGCACTGAAGGCACACAGGTGTGCGAGGGGACAGGTCACCCACAGACAGGCGGTGTATGAAGGTGTGAAGTGGCTGCTCTTGACACCATGCAGCAACCTGTCTCGCATCAAGCTCTGGCCCCACTGGTCCCTTCTGAAGGCTAACAGCCAACACTTGCCATGGCTTCTATGACCACTCCCCCTAGGCTCCGCATTCTGACCCCGAATTTCTGGAAACCCTCGCCTGCTGTATTTTATGAAGGATTTCCCCAAAAAGGTCCTAGACTGATCACCATAAAGGAGAGGACAATTTTGGTCTGAACTCAACAGATCCTTCCAGGATGCAGCTAGATCTCCTTAGAGCCCATGACAGCTAAGCTTCTGGAGTGTGGTCCTTTCTCCGCCTCTGGTTGGATCTACCCAAAAGTTTTTATGGAAACGAGAGGGGACGTGCCCCACCAGGTCAAGGCATGGCCCTTGATGAGAGCTGTTACTGCCTTAGGGAACTTGAGATCTTAGATGAGCAGAGACCATGCATGAAGTTGATGCTGCAAAATGCTTCTCAGCCCCCTGACCTTGATTCTGAGAAGGAAATCCGGCAGGAAGCACCTTTACTAACCGGTATTGTATAACTGGCTTTCAACTTTACAGACACTTCCTTAAAATAAAACCACAAGGTATGTGTGTCTTGAGGGTGGGGCACGACAGGGGGGGAGGTTAGGTGACACACAAGACCTCTGCAGATGGGAGTAATGAGGCTGGGGAAAACCAGGAACCAATCCAATCTCCTTTGCTTTGCTATCTGACCCAGTTCCCAAAGTGATAAAGTCCCTCTGGAGTGGCCAAGCTAGGTCCACCCACTGTACTTATCACCAGGCCACCAGACCCCTAGGGACATGTATTTTCTACAACCAGTGGCAAGCTTTCAAACCTGATCTTTGAACCAAGAAGGCTGGTGAAGTCCAGAAAGCCAACTACCCTTCATACGTTGGAATAAGGGTCCAACTGCAGAGGCTGGTACAGCAACTTCTGGGGGGTCTAAACAGGAGGATGAACAGCCCTGTTTGGGTTCATCCTACTGGACCCACAGGTTAGACAAGGAAAGGAAGAGCTCCTCTGCTAAAGCAAGCAGCTTACAGGTCCCCTCAATTTCTGGAATCCTCTTCGTCCCCACCATAGGGGACCCAAGGCATCCCTGGGAGAACGTACCTTCCAAATACATATGTGTCCAGGTACGGGGGCTTCCATTTAGGACAGACCCTTCAGTGTGTGACAACTACCTACCCACTATCGGTTAGACTAACCAAGTCCCTTGAATTGACTTGGACCAGGGCTTGGGTGCTCAGTAGTCTGGTAAGGTCTGGTGTCTATCTCCCTAACACTTTTTTTCTTTCCAACACATCTTTTTGGTCCTCAGTGGTGGTGATGGCGGGGCAGAAACGAGGCCACCAGGATGCTCGGAATAACCGACCTACTTCGAGGTGGAGCCCGCCACCGGCCGCGGGCCGCCACCGCGGGGACACTGAAAGCTTCAGCTGCTGCTCACGGCCTGTCTGTCTCGGGGCAGACCGGGGAGGGGGATGTGATCACCACTCAGCCCTCACTTCCTCATCGATGAAGTCTCAAAGCAACGTCGGCCTGGGGCGAGAGCACACCAAACACCGCACTTCACGCACCAGAGGGCTGGAACCAAAGCGAGGTCCCTCCCGGCCGTGCTCCCCGTCGGCAGGGCAGGCGGCCATGCGCTCAGAGGCTCACGTCTAGACAGGGCAGGCAAAGGCCAAGGCCTCTGGGACAGACGCCCTCTCCGCCCCAGCGCCCGCCCTTCCCCTCAGGCCCTCCGTCCCAAGGACTCCAGGAACCCAGCCTCGCAGTCCCCGCCACGGAGGGTCGGGTCGGGTCGGGTCGGGAGCTTGCAAGGCCGGGCCTGACTCTGCGGCGGGTCCTGAGTCCCACCGGCCCGGAGGCCCGCCTGCTTGGGCCGTCTTTCCGGGGAAGTTTTCTCAAGGCTAACAGCGGTCCGAAGCAGAGCTTGAATGCGGTCAGCAAAACCTGTGTCCTCATCACTACACTCCCTAAGATTCTGTGGAACCGAAACTCATGGAAGAAGGAGGCCGTTTCCGAAACACGGGGCACGTCGGAATTACTGGCGAGAGGTATTGGCGCTGTTCCGTTTCTCCGCCGGCCCTCACCGACCTGACGAAGAGCTCGGTGATCTGAGTCCCCGCCCCCGCCCCCCAGGATCCTGCGATCTGTGCTCCCGCGGAGGCACGCGCCCGGCTGGTCTACGGCCTGCGGACCACGGGGCTGGGGGTTCGCCAGCCGGGGCGGCCCGAGGGCAGGGAAGCCATCTGGAAAGGCGGAACCCTCGCAGGGGCCTGGAGCCGCAGGCGGGAAGATTCTGGAGAGCACAGTGAGTCCGGAAGAATCACGTGTTCGTGTTCGCGTTCCCACGCGGGGTCCTCCAGGAGGAGGGGCGACAGCGGCCCGGGGCTGAAGAGTCAGCCCAGCTGCGAGGGGAGGCGGGCCAGGCCAGGAGAGCATTCCCCAGACCTTTCACAAGGGACGCCGCGGCTGCGGCGCTGACTCGGGGCTGTCCGTGCAGAGTACACGAACCAGCTGCTCGGCAGATGTGAAATAAGGAAAAAGCACAGGCTTTCTAACAAAACATGAAAATGAGAACCGTGCGGGCGCGTGCGGTGCCGGAGAGGACGACGCGGCTTCCTGCGGCGTCCGTGAGCCCGGGGCTGGGAACCCAGTGTCGCACCCAAGGGCTCGGCTCCGGCCGGCGGACAGGATGGACGGAGCGCCTCCGTGAGCGGCGGGCGTGGGCAGCCAGGCTGCGCACGGGCTGCGCGCACCGCGATCTCGGGAAGGCTTCAGAGCACGGCCGACACCTGCCGACACCCGCGGAGCAGTGGTCCGCCGACGCCGGCTGGCAGGCGGGGAGCCCTGCCTTCCCTGAGCACGCCCGGCCGGGGAGAGGGGAGGGCAGAGGCCACGCTGGCAGGACGGCAGACAGACAAGCGTGGGGTCGGCGTGCGACGGCGGTGTGGGGGGCAGCTGACGCGCGCACGCGCTCTTCCGGGGGCAGCCGGCCGCCGAGCTGGCGCGGTGGGGCCCGGAGCCCGCTGGCCTCAGAAAGCCCGCGAGCGGCGCCGCCGGGCCTTCCCTGTGCGCTCCACCTACGGGCGCACCACCCACCTTCCCCAGACAGAGCCACGAAAGCACCTTCGAAAGAAATGAGTTAGTGTGTGAAAGGCATGGATGGATTTTATTTATTACCCTATATCTACAATTTAATTTGAGGTAAAATATAAGCAACACATAAAAATGCCTATTTCTGCTACCATGTAATATAATTCTCCATCGTGAATATTGTGATAAAGCTAATGAAAACTCTATGCCATCACGTACTCTAGCTTCCCATAGCTGGTATTTTACAACTCTGTCTGTGAATCCAACCCACGTTAAGATCCTCCCACAAAAATGGCGCCGACTATCGGAGGGCGCGTCACTAGCTTACTGGCCCCTCCCTCCCCACACCGGAGCCTGCCGTCACAAGTAGAGTTCTGAAATAACCCTGGAGTCTGATCCGAGCTGGAAGTGTCCCAGAGAAACCCACACCACAACAGGTTACACGGCCACGAGGCTTCGGCGTCTGTCCTGGGCCGGCCCAACACTCACACCCGACCCGGCGCCGCCGGTGCGCCATGCGATTCACTTGGATGCAAAGTCACTGCGGAAGAGGTTCTCGGTACTGCGTCTCGAGGCCACACGCTGACATACTAACCTCTCACGGGCTTGTTAGGGATCCAGATGGTGGTTTTTTAATTACGATAAAAAACATATGAACCATGATAGATCGCTTAGGAAAAGGTTTAGTCAAATATACAGATACTAACTGTTCACTCAGTCATCAAGGAGAGCCGTGAACAAAAGGATCATTTAAATGATTTTTCAAATAGAAAAACTAAAAGGACTGAACTATCATCACAGGTGTTTCTTCACTGCAGGAGCTGAGATGTTCCAGTAGGAGAGATCTTCGCTTGATTGGAAAATAAACACCATTAGCTGAAGGCTCTGTTGATACGTAAAAAATCTGATGAGATTCATCCCTGTCATTTTCCCTGTCGTTTTTCCAGCATTGCTGTAAAATCCTTATAATACATTCCAAAGTAAACCAGCCATTCCAAATCTACAGTCACTCTGCTCTTTAATTCAATTCACAGAACTGCTGAAAAAGTAGACATTTCTATCTAAAAGTAGAAAAAAAGGTTTGTATAGAAGGTATTTCTGTTATACAAGTATATTACACAGCTTGGGGCAGTAACAGGTCCGAAAAGCTCTTCTCACCCACTGATACTTTAAGCTAAAATAGGAGAGAAAACAAACAAGCAAGAAACCAGGTTATTCCGGTTACAGGAATTTAACATTGACACATAGGAAAACTCAATCAGCACCTAAGTCCAGCAACTGACCGTACACGGCAAATTCCCAGACAGAAAAAGGCCTCTGTATAGAAAAGTGCGCCGTCAGGCACAGGTCAGAGCAACTACTGTGAAGCTAGACCCTGACCCTACAACTATCATCACTATTCAATAGCTCGGCCTTAGTGAGATTGGACAGGACCAAAGAACCAAGTGGGCGGACTCCTGGTGTACAGCTGCCTCTCCTGTTAACAACCTGGCCAAGTTCAAGGTTGTAGGTTCATTATCCAAGATGCACAATGGATTTGTGCATCTCAGCCAGACTCTGCAAATGCTATTTTTGTCAGTTTAGTGATAAACGGATTCAGAGTGTATTCCAATGGAGAGATTTACCCTATAGATTAGAAACAAAACATTGTCCTTTTAAGGCAAAAGCACTTTTACATCTTTGACTCACAAATACTGCTCTGCTTGATCCTCTAACTCAAACCGTACAGTAGGGCTTACACTTGACCTCCTATGACCTGAAGGTGGGGAGCACCATTTATCGCTGAAGCAGGGAAAACACACTAGCTTCTGAACACACAGGCGGGTTCAGACAAACATGAGACGGCATCCCGGACACAGAAGCTGATTTACCCTAGGAGGGGAAGAGGTCTACCACGTAGGGTCTGGTTCTTGCTTGATCTGAGAGTTTCCATCAGTCTCCTTTATTTCTATCAAGAAAAACAAAAGGAAACTGATAAATTGCACTATGAATGCAAATCTGTATAATTATAAAGCCACTCCTACCAAACTATGCACTAAAATGATTTAACAGGAATCGGAAGACACTAAAGATAAAATTTTCAGAGACAACGTTCCTCTTGCAATCAGTTCTAAATTGTGTTACTGAAAATTTCAAAGTAACAAACACCTTATTATCTATTTAAAAATCTAGGTTAAAAAGTAGTCATTGCACTGCTTCAGGATTCATTAAGAGTCATTTGGGGGAAAATGGAGCAGAAGAACCACAAGTCACTGCTAACATGATGTTTCTGGATGTAAATGACAGATCCGATTCACCCCGAGACAAAAGAAAACACAACCACAGGGTTTTAGGGAGGTAGTGTGAAAAGCACAAACGATCTTTCGTCGTGAAGACATTCTTTTTTTTTTTTTCTTTTTTTTTGCCAGGGGAAAGCGCGAACGCAGTCCCCCACTATCACAAATTATGCAGTCGAGTTTCCCACATTTGGGGAAATCGCAGGGGTCAGCACATCCGGAGTGCAATGGATAAGCCTCGCCCTGGGAAAACCACCTTCGTGATCATGGTATCTCCCCTGCCAGGTAAGTATCGTGAAGACATTCTTAAGGGACTTCAGCGTTTGGCAGCTGGACTAACCCTTTTTTTTTTTTTTTTAAAGATTTTATTTATTTATTTGACAGAGAGAGATCACAAGGAGGCAGAGAGGCAGGCAGAGAGAGGGGGGGAAGCAGGCTCCCTGCTGAGCAGGGAGCCCAATGCGGGGCTCGATCCCAGGACCCTGAAATCATGACCTGAGCTGAAGGCAGAGGCTCTAACCCACTGAGCCACCCAGGCGCCCCTGGACTAACCCTTTTTACCTTCTGTCGCAGGAACCTCCAACTGGCTGGGCTCAGCTGATTCTGAAGAAAAACACATGAAGATTTACTCTAACAGTGTTCTAAGGTCGCTCTCACTTACTTAAAGGGCCTAGAGGAAGCAAGGAGAAATCTCTCCAGATAGTGTACACGAAATTCAAGTCCCAGATCCAACAGCAGCCACAGCGTCTTGGGATTAAATGTGACGACTTAACCAGACTCCCCCAAATCTCCTTTTCGGACACATGTTAAGTTACCTTGAACACCCCAAGTCTTAAATAACAATCGTAATTAACACAGCTCTAATGAGAAAGAAAGAAGTTCCTTTTTAGGCATTACCCCCCTTCCTGTGGATTCCTTTTTGATAAAATAAGTCTTTCGTTGCTTTCAACTGGATCACAATAGCAAGCCTCAAGGCTGGTTTCTAAGGAATGTTTAAAGTCACAATTTCCACCCAACACAATTAGGCTAAAACATTAGACTAAAAAGTTACTCTCTACAACACTAGCCTCCTAGGGTTCCTGACCTCCTTTCTGCCTGACTGGGACAGTGGGGTCAAATGACATGTGGCCCAGAGTTCTCAGTTGGGACCCAGAGCTCGTGCACAGACAGGCCTCTGAGCTCAGGAGTCAAAACCACGAAGTCTGAGTGTGTAAATACTTTCCCTGAAGTCAACACATGTAACCAAGGGAGGCCCCACTAATTTTATGTGATCCACTGTATTGCAAAAGTAGGAATATTTCTGTTTTACCCTGCTTAATTTACCTTGTATCACTGGGCCTTCTGACTCATTCTGATCAACCAACTCTGAAAATAAAAGCAGATTCATTTAAACAATAACATAATGACATGCTGTCACAATGGAAAAGCATTTTTACATACGTTCTCTATTTGGATGCTTCAACCTTGCCATAACAAGCACTATTTTCCTTATGACAAGAAGGGAACACAAATTAAGAGCTCTAGTATGTCATGTCAGAATAACTAATTCATAGTAAGTACCAGAAAGTTCTATCATACACTACTGCACAAGGTTGAGAACAAAACAGAACACTTTAAACATAAGGGAAGGGAAGAGGAAGTCTTAAAATACAGTACTCTTTGAAACTAAAAATTACACAGAAGACAGATGCATTGGGATTAATAACAACAACAAAAATCTGAGGGAAAAAAACAATCACTGGATTTCTTTAAATGACCAGGTTCCTTGGTGTGATTAAAGCTGAATGTCACAGAGTGGATTAAAAATCTATGAACCAAGGTCTATGTCCTCTTTAATTACTGATACTACTGGATACTAATATATTTGGCCAAGATAGAGACTATAATAAAAACAGAACCTATAAAAAAAGAGTTCATGGTTTGGGATACAACCAAATGAATATGTTTTATGATAAAGTGAAACCCAAAACTCCGGATAGAAGAGAAAGAACAAAATCCATGATCCTGAAGAGAGAAGGCCCCAAACAGGGCCAACAGTGTGAAGCGGAACAGAAGGGCAGGGGGCACCTGCAGTGACTGATTTCCCAGGGGGAGGCCCTCTGCTGCTCAAGGGGCCCCGAAAATTCCAGAACATGACACTGGAGAGGCTTATGCTCTCCCAGTGAATAAACTACACAACTGAGTACTCAGTGTAGATGGGTTTTAGAGTGAGAATAATAATACCAACCGGAAAAGAGACTGAAGTGCTAATAGTATCGGGGAGAGTTCTCACTTTTGAAAAACTTTAATAAAGTTAACAGAATATACGACATGTACGTATAGTACCTGCTAAAAATGCAATTTTAAATGTTATGAACATCGGGGAATTGGAAAACCACGTGCATTTGTTGGTGCGACAATACTTGAAGGCCCCACCTGTGCCAGACACTGGCTTAGATTTAGCAACAGCAAGCGGCATCGTGTTAGCAGCCCTACTTGTCTCAGCACAGCAATCACAGCAATAGTATCAAATTCAGATTATACTTATTGAGCACATCAAGTATGGCTCTAGGTTAGGGGTCAACATGCTTTTTCACGAAGAGCTAGTTAGCGTGTATTTCAGGCTCTGCAGGTCACAGCGGTCTCTTGCAGCTTGCCAACCCCACCAGAAGCAAAGAAGCCAGGAAATATTCTTATAAAACTTTATTTACAAACAGGCAGGAGCTCACAGATCCCTGTTTAGGATGTCTGACACCAAATGAGTCATTTAAATTGCTCGAAGACTCTCAAAATGGGGACTAACATCACCATTTTACAAACGAATAACCTGAGATTTAAAAGGCTAACTAACCCCATTTTACGTACAGAAAAGTGCCTGGTCTTTGACACTGAGGCTAAAACACCAATTTTGCCAGGTTACTGCTGTAGGTAAAGTAAAACCCTACATTCTGTGAACAAAGAACACGTGCACACAGTCTCTAACACCCCAGAAAAGGAAAAGATTTCATGAAATTTACTCACGGTTATTAATCACAAGTCCTGGAAATGGTCTAAAGAGAGAAACAAATTATGTAACAGTTAATTTTTGTTCTACAAGATTTACATGTATATTCAGTTTATTTAACTAATATTTAACTCACATCACTTACGTGTTAGAATGAGCAATGTTATCCAACTACGTTTCAATCTTACACTTTTTAATCTATGAATAGATAGACATATGAATAACTACTACAGACCATCATTAGAAAAGGCCACACTAAAGATGGTGAAAACAACAGGAGCCAAGAAAAAAGAATACGGGAATTTCAGTGACGTGGTCTAATGGAAACAAACTTTTACCCAGACCCCCTGGGGAAGAGCACAGACCATAGACATGGGTTAAGTGGGACAAAAACGGGATTTTTAGGGAAAGGGTACGGGGAGAGGGTAAGCAGATGACAGAGAGCCTCAGGAGGTTACCACATGAGCTATTCCCGAGAGCCAGTCCTAAGTGATTTGTACCAGAAACAGTGGAAACTTAACAATGAACTGACTGGGAAGACTCAGCGATAGGGATGTTTTGGGGAGCTGGAAAGGGTAAAGACTACGTGGATTCTTGCTTAGGTGGATGGAAAAGAGGACATCTGTTGAACACGCACTGGGACAAACACGTACTGATGACTGTGATCTCATGATGCTGTTAAGAGTATAGGTATGATCATCATTCCTGCTCTGGGGTTAAGGAGCCCATTCTCAAAAGTGACAACTACACCTTTATAGTTCAGACAACTACACCTTTATAGTTCAGACAATGACTTGGCTGACTTGGGATCCAATCCCTATCTGACCTGAGGCTGGGATGACGCTCCTAAGACACAGGCAAGCCCAATGTTTTCTGTCCTAGGTCAGCCAGTAAATATTTTCTGCTTTGCAGACCCTACTGTCTCTGTCCCAGATGCTCCATTCGACCCCTGTGAGTTGAAAGCAGCCAGCGGCAGACGCTGTGTACCACCAACTGTATTGACTGTGTTTTAATAAGGCTTTATAAAAACAGGCAGCAGGCTGGATCTGGTCCATGGGCAAAGGTTCACTCACCTCTTGCCTTAAAAACCTGGCAATTAAAGAGTCAGCCAGGGAAAAGAGAATCTCACAGTAGAAGAACTCAAGGATTTTATGTGCTTCCTTCACTACATGGAAAATTTGATTCTATTATTACCTAGGACTACATTCTGGAAGATGACTTAGCCTCATGATCGACAGATCACTCTTACGAACACGAAGGGAAGACTCACTTACCTAATAACTGTGAATTTAATGAACTCGGCAGAATCTAAGATCCTTCTCATGGAGCTGATTTCCAGGTAACTGGGGGCTTTGAATGACACTCCGGGGGGCATGCCATCAACCACCACACAGCCAGGGTTAATGGTGATTTTCCTGTAGGGAACTTTCACAGGGAAACCCATACCAATAGCTTCACCTAGGACAAGACAAACAGCATAAAAGCACAGATCAACTTAACATCTCTGAAGTGGTTAGAAAGCACACGAACAACATTAAGAACAGACCCCGAAGTTAATGACAGTCACAGTATAGGCCAAACAACCTGACCTCCAAACCTCATTTCTACTCACTTCGATGGCGACCATCAGAGTCTAACACAGCTAAGGTTTCCTTAGGAAAAAAGGTTAACGAAGCCCGAACACTCACATTTCAACCTCATTTCCTTTTATACAGGAAGATAACAGCTATCTGAGTGTAATCTACTGTTCAGCTCTCACTGGAAGGAGAGCTAGCTTATTGCAAGCAGCACCCTGAAATGCCAAACTCACCAAATTTCCGACTGAAGAGGTCATTCACTTGCTCTCTGAGCTGTCTTGCTTTCTCAACTTTTGACAGTCTTTCGTTATCATCATCTAGAAAAGGCAAGAGGACAGTCATAGCTTAATAATGCAATTTTAATTCCAAGTCAATTTTTAGGTGATCTGAGTGAACTCACTTCATGTTTTGGGACGATTTAAGTATTTTACACCAATTAAGATTGAAATGACTTAACTGATTTGACTCTAACAACAAACTGAAAATGCTTTGCCTTTGCTCCTGTTCTAAGGACGACCTTTGCCTGCTCTTCTGTCCAGATTTCCTAAACAAGACACTAGGTACCAGCTCATGCTGCGTCTGCTAACTGCCTAGAGCTTTCTGGAAAGGAAGGGGTCAGGTAACATGTTTGGTGAGCGCTCCTGGCAGGGCGGGCAGGGGGACAGCACGGCAATGAGCGAGTCCCAGGAACCCGTGTCAGTCAAGTGAAAATCCGAGGGGCGCCTGGGTGGCTCAGTTGGTTAAGCCACTGCCTTCGGCTGGGGTCATGATTCCGGAGTCCCAGGATCTAGTCTCACAACAGACTCTTTGCTCAGCAGAGTCTGCTTCTCTCTCTGACCTTCCCCCCTTTCACGCTTTCTCACTCTCTCTAATAAATACATAAAATCTTTTAAAAAAAAAAAAAAGTCTCTTTAAAAAAAAAGGGAAAAGTAGGGCGCCTGGGTGGCTCAGTGGATTAAAGCCTCTGCCTTCGGCTCAGGTCATGATCTCAGGGTCCTGGGATCAAGGCCCGCATCGGGCTCTCTGCTCGGCGGAGAGCCTGCTTCCTCCTCTCTCTCTCTGCCTGCCTCTCTGCCTACTTGTGATCTCTCTCCCTCTCTGTCAAATAAATAAATAAAATCTTTAAAAAAAAAAAAAAAAAAGGAAAATCCAAAGTCGGAAAACCCCATGAATGAGAGAAAGGCAGAGAAACCATACCTGGAATCGTCACCTGAATGATGTTAAGATCTTCCACACCTGATGCAGTAGTATTAACATTGGGCGATGAATTTATTTTTCCTTAAAACAGAAACTTCAGATTAGAACACACACAAAATGTAATTAAACCAGCTCTACTGATGCACTTAAAATTCAGACAAGATTGTATTTAACCCAATTTTGTGAGAGGGTCGTTCCTTTTGATGGTATATTTTGTCACTCCAGGGGACTAAGCTTCCCGAAAGACTGCTCCCACCCCACTCTTTGCTCTTTCTCGCTGTGCTCAGTAAAGCGACATGCAAATATTCTCATCAATAAACTCAAAATTGTAAAGCAGTCAAAACCACAAATTTTAATGAGCTTTCTTGGTTTTAACTCAATAGCTGTTCTTTCAGTGACTTTTTTAAACAATTACTGCTGCAACATCAATTGCCCGCAGCACACTTTGTGTAGCAAGGACACTCACTCGGGGGGCTCTTCGAGGAGGAGGTGCTCTCCTTAATTGCCGTCTCAAACATCTCCGGCCTGAAAAACAGGAAGGGAGAAAGAAACGTGTGTGCTAATAATCCTAGAGTAAAACGTTAACAATTAAACAAAGATTTTAAAAAACCATTTACTTTCTGTACTTATACATTCAATGCCCAGTAATGGAAGAATAGAAAGAACGTGTCCCTCGTCTAAAGAAACATCTACAAAAACCCCAATTCTGATCATGATCACAACACCCTCCCCAGCTCCATCTAGCTTAAGCTAGCTTCTCTTTCCCATGGTTTCCACTGTACCCTGGAAGGATCCAGTGCTAGACTTGAGAATCCAAACAGGGAACACGCTGCAGGCAGGCAGCACGGAAACACAGGACAAACTTGTGAAAACTTAAGCACGAGTCTTTCTCTAGGAAGACACAGACTCAGGGGCCTTAGCTACTACCAGACCTCTGCAGACCTGGCCAGAAGTACGAAAGGTGGCCACTGTGGTCGGCAGTGCTGGCTTTGAGCATTTGACAATACCGTTGTGTGACTCAAAAGCAAGCTATCACTTCCGTTAATTTCATAGAATTCTTGAGCATCAACAAATATTTTTAATTTCTGATTATTCTGATCCATTTCTATTGTGTTGGCCTAATTCATCGACCTCCAAAGCCAACAGAAATTTAAAATATTCTGGGGGCGCCTGGTGGGCTCAGTTGGAAGAGCATCCGATTCTTGATCTCGAGGTCGTGAGTTCAAGTCCCACCTTGGGTGTAGAGATTACTAAAAAAATAAATAAACTTAAAGAAAGAAAGAGAAAATATTCTGTAAGCTGGAGAAATCATAGGGCTTTACAAAACTGAACAACTGCTTAGACCCCAGCAGCACCGACCATGAAGAGTTTAAGACAGCGGTGTACTCAACAAAGTCAAGTGGTTATCCCTCTGACAAACTACAGCCCTCCTTCCCTCTTATGACCAATTATGAAAAACTTAAAAGATCTACAAAAGTACAGCTTAAAGAGCTTTCTCTGTTGATTCCTAGAGCTAATCAGGTCTTGGCACAAAGGGGAAGCCCAGTACCAATGCGCCTGCCTCACAGCGCAGCCTCACGGCCACTCTCCTTTCAGCTCACCACCCTTACTTTTTAATGATGAACTTAATCTTGGCCTTGTTTCTGAGTATCTTCTCCAGCCTTGGAATGCCAAAAGTCGACGGCCGCCGGAATGGCACACCCTCAGGCAGGCCCTCCACATAGAAGTCTTCCGGGAAAGATTCAAATAATGCAAAGGGCACCTTCACAGCTTGCTTGAGGCCAAGAGCTTCGCCTGTAACACACACAGACACTTCTCTTCTTTCTCACATTCGTCACTTTTTAACACTCAACCTTTCTAAAAAGTCCTTTTAAAATTACATTTTGTAGCTACTAAAATTATATTCTCTTTTGAAAAATCATATTACTTTCAACTTTAGAAAAATGTGTTCAATGCTGCAGTGTGCAGAAAAGAAAATGGCATCCACGGTAGCAAAACACACGACATCCAATGACAGTAACATTTCAACGTTACTCTGCGTACATTCTTCTATTGGAAAAAGGCTACCATATATTTTAGCGCTAATATTTCAAAATAAACTTACCGCATTTTTCATTGAAAAGATTTTCGACTTTCTGTTTTAGGTCCGTGATTTTGGCATTCCAGGCTTCTGCAAGTGAAAAACAAGACAGTTACCATCAATACTTAGCAAAATACATCTATGCTCAACAATTTATTTTATGGTGCATCTTTAAGAAAAAATAGATAAGTTTTTAGCACAGTCATGTCTTGGCAACTACTCTAATCCTACACTATTAAACTGTTTCATTGTATTACTAATACACTGGCAACAAATAAATGACATAGACTAAAACAAAAAACAAATGAAAACCAAGAAACCTCCCAAAAAACAATGACAGCCCTCCCTATGTGACAGGTATGGTTCTACCATTTAAATAACTTAGTACTTAAAATCCTCATTATAACCCCATGAGGCAGGAAGTAATATTATTCCCATTTTACAAATCTAGAAACTGAGGCACAGAGGGGTTAAGTAGCTATTATCGTACCTTTCATAGCTCATATATACAAAAAGAACAATTCACCTAGAATAATAAAGCATTTGTATTGGTTCCTTTTATTTAAAATGATGAAATTAAGAAAAAAAAAAAAAAAAACAACCCTCGTATTTACCAAAGGAAAACTCTCTCCCTCGAGGCTTGAAGGGAACATTAGAACCATTAGTCTGGGTAGGGGTTCGAACTGCGGAGGTTTGAGGGTTGTTGTTATTAGGGCCTAAAGAATTAAAAGGAAAAAAATCATAATCAATACACGTACTTCATCATGTTTAAGTACCACTCGTGATTTCCCTGAAAAACCACGTTAAGTTCAAACAGTACACAAACACTGTGCAATGCAAATGGGCACTGAGGCCCCCGCCACAACCTCCATCCATTTTTTTACTTTCGTCCCTACATTCAGCCATTCTTGCCCCAAACAGAATTAGCTTTCTGGAAGATCTGATGAATTTTCAACTCACTTAATGCTTCAATGAGCCCTTTTGGAGTCATCTAATTTTTGAATAGTTATGTTTGCTAATGTGTTTTTCTTTCAACCCCTAAACACAATCACAACTTCAGGAATGGTTGTACGACCTTCACTTTGAAATTCACTTTTGGATTCTCCAGCAGACTCTGGACACATCCTTCCTTTGAATTCTTAGTACAGATTAGAAACCGGTTACAGGAAACCGGTTATTTTTCCATTGAATGAAAAGAACTATTAGTTTAAGTTATTCCTATGAACCCGAGGCCCTGACTCTTCTTTATGTAGAGGTCACCTAAGGCTTAAATAGTTAAGTTTATTTATTTATTTATTTATAAACTATTTTTTTTTATTTTATTCATTTGACACAGAGAGAGAGATTACAAGTAGGCAGAGAGGCAGGCAGAGAGAGAGGAGAGAGGAGGAAGCAGGCTCTCTGCCGAGCAGAGAGCCCGATGTGGGCCTCGATCCCAGGACCCTGGGATCATGACCTGAGCCGAAGGCAGCGGCTTTAACCCACTGAGCCACCCAGGCGCCCAGTTAAGTTTATTTTAATGTGAAGCCAGACAGCAATTTTTAATAAAATAGACAGAACAATGGGAAAATAAAAAATTTTCTTCAGATTTCTTTAGAAAATAACCAACATTCTAAAGATACCTCTTCAAACTCCAAATTTCCCAATTTGCAGAATATTTGTATAGACTCTGGGCTTTCAGAGCACCTGAGTGGTTCAGCTGGGTAAGCATCCGACTCCTGATTTCGGCTCAGGTCATGATCTCAAAGTCCTAGGATAGAGCCCTGCATCGGGCCCTGCTAGAGATTCTCTCTCTATTCCTCCCCAACCCAGCACACGCATGCTCTCTCTCAAATAAAATCTTTTTAAATTTTTTTTAGATTTTATTTATTTATTTGACACAGAAAGAGAGATCACAAGTAGGCAGAGAGGCAGGCAGAGAGAGAGGAGGAAGCAGGCTCCCCGCTGAGCAGAGCCCGATGTAGGGCTCGATCGCAGGACCCTGAGATCATGACCTGACCCAAAGGCAGAGGCTTTAACCTGAGCCACCCAGGTGCCCCTAAAATAGAATCTTAAAAAAATTAAAAAAAAACACACTCTGGGCTTTCACCTAAACTACCTTTCCACTGAGTTACCTACTTCTTATGCTTCCCTCTATGGAGAACAACGTCTGCAGCGACGTGACCAACAGCTACAGTTTCGTCACTGCCCCGAGTACATTGTGTTTTCACAGGACACATGTACCAGCTGTAGCCATGGATACCCTGAGTCCTGGGGGCTATGCAACCTGCAGTCAACCACACAGCACGTGGTCGGGCTGGGTTACCAACTGTCGGAGTCTGGCTCCTCGGCCTTCACCACTACAGTCTCTGATGTGCTTGCGGACAAGAACTTAACTCAAGCAATGGAAGACCTTAGCACGTGTACAGCCACTTTCCATCTTCTGAACTTAGCCTGGATATGGCTTCAGAATCCTCATGAGTGTTAGAGGTGATGATGGGAATGGGGGATTCAAGATGAAGCAAATCTATCATTCTCTATGTCAAGGGCTGCCTGGATGGCTCAGTCAGTTAAGCACTCAACTCGATTTCAGCTCAAGTCATGATCTCAGGGTCCTGAAATAGAGCCCTGCAAGTGGCTCCTGCTCAGCATGGGGTCTGCTTGTCCTCCTTTCTCTGCACCTCCCCCCACTTACGCATGCGCTCGCTTTCTCTAAAACAAATGCATAAAATCTTTAAAAAAATGAAATGAATAAAATGTCAAGATCCAACATTCTACTCTTTAATTACTCCTGAATAAAAACAACTGCTTCCTTCAGACAGCGTAGTGATGAAAGCAAAGTGTCCAAGGGCTAGCCGTCTCTAGCAGCCTGGGCTCGCGGGCAGGTCCAACCATGAAGAAGCAATCAGTCCACCCCATCCCACAGCCCTTCAGCAGGCTGCTAATGTCAGCCAGCTCACACCTCCGCTTAGGCTCCATGCTCATGAAGCAAGCCTGTGATAGTAACACGGTGAGACAGGATGGAGCTTGGGAGAGGCAGACAGAATGGACTTGACTGAAATATCTAGTTCTTATTCTACATTAATAAAGCAGTATTCAGGTTTACAGTTAAGTGACACAGCACCACACCCCCACTGGAAAAGCTACATTTAGAACAATGATAGTGCTGGGGACCGGGAGGATGGGCGGCAACTGGAACACATCCACTCCCGGCAGGAGTGTAAAATGACAAAACCATTTCAGGAAACTGTCGGGCAGTCTTGCAGACCGTGAACAGCTCCACGATTCTGCTCCTAAATACCTCCTCAAGAGGAGGGGAACAAATGCTGTGCTTTGTACACGAATGTTAGCAGTATCGTTCTTAGACAAGGCTGGAAACAAACCCAAATGTCCGCTGACAAATGTATAAACAAAATGTGGTGAAGCCACACCATGGAGGAATACTCCGCAGTAAAAAGGGGACACTGAAATATGCCACGAGTATAAATCGAAAAGCATTATGCTGAGAACAAGAAGCCAGCCAGGAAGAGTAAAGCCAACAGGAATCCATTTATATGAAATTCCAGAACAGTCAAAAGCATTCCATGGTGACAAAAAGCAGACCGGGCGGGGTTGCCTGTGGGATCGGCCGGGAGGAACTGGCTGCTGAGGCACCCGGGGAGCAGGGCAGGGTGATGGAGATGTTCCAAAAACTGACTCAAGTGGTGGCACCAACACTTTCTAAAACTCAAGCCGTACATCCGCAATGGGTACATTTTACTGTGTATAAATTACATGTAATACATTTATTTTTCAAAGTAAAACAATTTGCAAACAAGCCTGATGTATAATTTAAAAGAGTGCAAACAAAATACCTCCCCCCACCACTAAATTACGAAAAAGTTCCTGGACACGGACACAGGTTTTACTACATACATCACCTTAAAATACTAACAACTATTTTATGGTATTTTAACGCATATTATTTAAATTCAGAGTCCCTTTACAGACCTGGTGAAGGAATAGAAAGTTACCATGGGACAAGGCCCTCTACGGCACGGGGAACACAATATAAACCTATTCTCTGTTAATCTGAAGGCAGGTCAAAACCATTTTTCGCCAAGCCATCACCGACCTTAGTCCTCTCCTTTTGAATTAGAAACCAAAAGTACAAAGTGTGTGAAGTGAGGGTCTAATACTTAGATGGCATTTCTTTCAATTTAGAAACAATGGTTTGTTTTAAGATTTGATTTATTTTTTTTTTAAGATTTTATTTATTTATTTGACAGAGAGGTAGAGAGCACAAGCAGGCAGAGCAGCAGGCAGAGGGAGAGGGAGAAGCAGGCTCTCCGCTGAGCAGGGAGCCCGATGCAGGACTCGATCCCAGGACCCTGGGATCATGACCTGAGCCGAAGGCAGCTGCTTAACTGACTGAGCCACCAAGGCACACCTGTTTGTTAAGATTTTATTTATTTGTCAGAGAGAGATAGAAACACACATACACACACACACAACCAGGAGGAGCACCAGGCAGAGAAGGCTCCCCAGTGAGCAGGGAGCTCGATCCCAGGACCCCAAGATCATGACCTGAGCCAAAGGCAGACGCTTAACCAAATGAGCCACCCAGGTATCCTGGAACAATGAGTTTCTAAGCTGGTGTGTATAATAAATGGGTTTAGTACCCAACCTAAAGAGCATCCCATTCTTATCTCGTCTCCCTTGCTGATACTATTGCAAACCGAAAAAAGTATCAGCATTTACATGAGATCATTCTGGTTAGTACATTTATTTGTATTTAATAATCAAATCCTCAAAAAATAAATGGAGATTAAAAACTTATATCCATACAAAAACTTCCATATGAATGTTCATAGAAACATTATTCATAATACCCCAAACCAGAAACATTCCCAATGTCCATCTGATGAATGGATAAACAAAATGTAGTATATTGACCCGATGTGGTATTAGTTAGCAAGAATAAGAAATGGACACCTATTAGGATGGATATTATCCAAAAAATAAGAAACAGAAGGGAGGCCTAGGTGGCTCAGTCAGATAAGTGTCTGACTTCGGCTCAAGTCACGATCCTGGGGTTCTGGGATCAAGCCCCAGCATCGGCGGGGAGTCTGCTTGTCCCTCTCTTTGTCCCTCCCCCTCCCCCCTGCTCATGCTCATGCGCACTCGGTCTCTCTCTCAAATAAATAAAATCTTTAAAAACTAAGAAACAGAAAATAAAAAGTGGTGGTGAATACGTGGAGAAACTCAAATGCTCGGTGCGCTGCTGACGGGAACGCCGTGCAGCTGTGGTGGAGAATGGCGTAGCAGTTACTTAAAGGAAGGGGAGTCAGTGTTGACCAGGCAGAGTTTTGACAGGGGAAGAGGACAGAGTTCAGGAAATCGATGGTGGTGATGGTTGTGATCATCATACAACAATGTGAATGCACTTAACGCACAGACCTGTACGTTTAACAAAGGTAAACCGTTAGAGGACACTTTTATTTGTATTTAAGGCACGAATCTTAAAAAGTGGACGGAGGAGAAGGACTGGAGTACTGGGACAGGCTACAACACAGATGAACCTGGAAAACATTCGCCAAATGAAAGAAACCAGTTACAAAGGATCACCCACTGTGTCATTCCACTTAACGTGAGATGTCGAAAATAGGCTTACCCAGAGACAAAAAAGTAGATGTGGTTCCCAGGGGCTGCAGGGATGGGGATCAACTGCTACAGGTATGGGGTTTTCTTCTGGGTGATGAAAAGGTCCTAGAGTCTGATTGGTCTGACAGTTGCACAACCTTATGAAAATGCTGAATTATGTATTTTAAGTGGTGAATTAAAAAAAATAAAATGGTGAATTTTATATGTGAATTATATCTCAATTTAAAAAACAGCATATGAGCAGTGCCTGGGTGGTTTAGTCGTTAAGCGTCTGCTTTCGGCTCAGGTCATGATCCCAGGGTCCTGGGATCGAGCCCCACATCAGGCTTCCTGCTCACTAGGAAGCCTGCTTCTCCCTCTCCAACTCCCCCTGTTTGTGTTCCCTCTCTCGCTATGTCTCTGTCAAATAAAATCTTAAAAAAAAAAAAAAAAAAAAAAGCCAACAAAAACAGCATACAAGTACTGTTCTCACTGCCGTTTTACAGATGTATTAACTGAAGCAGAAATTTTAAGTACTTTGCCTAAATGATGGAGAACATATTTAAAAATCCAAACCTGTTAGCACCCGAGCCTATGCATTATTTTGTTTTCAATTCTCCCCGCCCAACCAAGAGACCTAAGAATCATCCGCTATTGCAGACATTGGGTCTAGGCAGGTCTGGTATTCCATTTCCTCTATGTCTTGCCATCTGTGTATGTACAACTGAGCCCGGAGCTCAACTGGTCTTCTTGTATCCATGAAAAAAGGACAAAAGGAAACCCAGAAGCCGGTCTCAAAATTCCTGAGTTCTTTTTTTTTTTTTAATACACTTCATGTGTAAGCCCAGTTTTGTAAAAATTCATTTGCATAAAAACAAATAGTAAACCCAAGAATTAATGGATATAATTAGTGAACTGGAAAATCGTCAGAAACCTGCCCCAGAGTGCCCTTACCTTCCACAGTGACCTCAATTTCAGGAACTTTTGAATTACTCCCAGGGCTCCGTGGTCTTTTCGGCGACTGCAAGGCTATAAAATAAGCACACAATCACGTATGCATATTGGTGGGGGAAACAAAATAAAACAACCACCACCCAGAAAGGGATGCTTTATTAAAGCAGAATATTCATACAGTTTGGATCTTTTCAAAGAAACCTGAAGAATTAAACTGGTAACCCTCCCCCTGAGTCTCAACAAAACTGTGGAAACATGAATGAAAGAGGATGGCAAACAAATTTTCAATAAAATGTTTTGGGGGCGGGGAGGGCATTATATAAAATACCTTTGAAAGCAAAGAAACAAACCGAAAGCCCCCAAAAGACACCAGCACATGACTCAGTGTGACCTGGGTACTGTCACTAAGGAGTGTTTTCCTGTAGAGAGGTGTAACGTATATATGATCTCTCACCTTTAGTGTTTATTTTACTAGCCATTCCAGGAGGCAGGTAGGAAATAACTAGTTCAGGTCTAGAGAGAAAACCAAGAAATATTAGAATACCCAGCACACCACTGGTCTTCACAGCTAGTAAATATTATCACGAACAGTGATTTTCTTTTATAAAGGCCGTCATTCTGTAATGTGACAGTGCATTCTGTCGTTATGGACAAAAACAATCCTCACTTTTCCCTCCCACCATGACCTGCTACATGATTTTGTGAAGAGTAAATGACTTCTTCTGTGAAGTGAAAATAACAGACACTAGTTTAGTTTCGGCAAGCATGGAAACCCTGCAGACATGTAAGTAAGAAACACAAGCACGGAAACTCAGCTGCCCACGAGCTGCCTCCGGAACACTGGGGCAGCTACAAATCTGCGTCCTCATCCTCTGTTCAAGTACTGAGGAATGCTAGGTGTCAGCACCGTGTCTGTGACCACGCTGAACACCACCCCTGCGAGGCAGGTGTCACCCTTTCTCCTTGTACGGAAGAAGAAAATCCATACAGGTTCAAGGATGAGCCAAGGCAAGGGCCCGTGCCAGGGCTGCAGCTCAGAGCTGTGCTTTCCCATTGCGACAACAGAGCCTCAGCAGTCACCCGCAGCTAGGAAAAACTTCAAATGGAAATAGAACTTTACTGTTTTGATTCCAGAAATGACTACATGGGTAAATCGAACTTACTTTTTAACAACAAACTTGATTTTATTACTCCCACGGACAATCCTTTCAAGTCGTGGGATTCCAAACCAGGTAGGGCTTCGGAAGGGAATTCCTTCTGGCAAGCCTTCTACGTAAAGGAACTCGGGGTTTGATTCAAACACAGGGTATGGAACTTTTACTGCCTCTGTGAGTCCAAGAGCTTGAGCTGCAAGTTAAGAGAACATAACGTATGGAAGATAAAATGTTATGGACATTCTTTTATTTTTGTCTGCATTCTTTTTAAAAACTTTTCATTTTATCAAGGTATAGCTGACATGGAACATTACACTAGTTTCAGGCATAATGATTTGGTATTTGTACAGACTGCAAAACGATCACCACAGTAAGTTGAGCTAACATCTGGGCATTCTCAATATGCTAAGATTCCCTACCACCTAGCAATCTCCACTCAGTATTTTTTTTTAAGAGGAGTCCCCACTCAATTATTGGAAGCATTTTGCATGGTATATTGTGCAAAACTAAAGAATGGGCCTACAAAATAAGTATTTTGAAAAAGAATATTTTAACACTTCAACAAATCAAAATGATAATTCCATTATTACTCAAAATGATCTCTGTGCTCTGGGCAGAAATGAACTATGGGCCATGGCACACCGAAAGCGCTAAGTTTGCTGTTGACAGATACGAGCTGCACATGGTGCACCTAAGTGGAACTCATCCAGTTAGAGAGAGCAGAGGCAGAGATGGAAGATTCAGGATCCGGGATATAAAACATGAACACCTTTTGTAAGGACAGATGGGAAGGCCCAGGGGTACTGCTATCACTCCCACTCCTTACTTCCTTCTCCATGACAGACACACCCAATCAACTGAAACTCTTGCTGAATCTCCTCAGAATCCTCCTCAAGACAGCGCTCCAGGAAACCGCTGTCAACAAATCTACGTTGAAACAAACGATGAAACCTATTTGCTGTATGTGCGGTGTTAGCCAGATTCCAATTGCAGACAGTGGAACTGAGCCTTCCCCCAACTCCTCCCTTCCTCTCCCATTTGGACATACCAGAAAACCGAATCTGAGAGAAAAAGTAAGCTGCTCAGGTTAAGTAGCGAATTTAGTAGCAGAAATAAATGAAAACCCAGTTTCTGGGACCTTCCTTCCATATATACTGAACTGCTGTAATTCATTCAGAACACTGCCTTTCATTTAGGTTTCTAAACTAAGACATAATCACTGGGTTTTACTTACCGAATTTCAAATTAAAAATCTCTTCCACTTGCTTCCGTAGCTTGGTAATTCTGACATTCCAGTCTTCTTTGACTAGAAAGCAAAAGTAAATGTAATTAACAACATTCCTTCTTGGTGCTGGAACAAAATTAGGTTGGATGCTGTTCTTCCCGGTGATGATCCTTTTTAGAACATTCAGCTCTATCTGACATACAACACTGTATTAGTTTTGAATATTAAATCCAGTGATGCTCTGAATTTGATTTTGTTTAGAAACAAAACCTGTGGGTCTTGAGGAGACGAAGGATTCCCCGCACCTGTCAAACATCAGAGATTCAGGAAGACAGAATTCAAATTTCAGTTCACATTGTAAATAAAGAACTTGTTCATAAGAATGCTCTAAATAGTGTTTTTTGAGGGTTCCTCCTTAGCAGAGCGCCACAGGATCCTGTCAGGGCAGGGAGGAGCGGCCATGTAAGGTTCACAGAACAGCTTCGACTGTATCTACTTTCTGTCAGGCATTCCTTTGTTATCAAACCGACGTGTGGCTAGAAATCCACAGAAAGGGAACTTCACTAATCACAGAAATAAATACATGGCAGAGGTACATGTTAAAGGGATTATGGAGATTTGACTTGACACTACTCACAACTATATTCTGGCTTCTTTCCTTCCTCTTTTTCACAAGACAATCATCCCCTTGTAAATAAAGGGAAAATGAGCCTCCACAGAAGACATGTAGGATTGTCACTTACTTAAAAGACACTCAAGGCTTCTTTGGTGGAGCTGTGGATGGAGAGAAGCAATGGAGGGTGATGGAGAGGAGAGAGTAGAGGAGAGAGCAAGAGAGAGAAAGAGTAAGAAAGAGAGTAGGGTAGAGCACAAGGATCACATTCAGGGTGGAAGTCATCTGTGTCTGTGGACAGAGGCAGTATGGAAATGCTGGGAAAGTTCTGGAAATACCGCTAAAGGCTGGTGACTTGGGAAAAATCTCGTAATACACTTTTACTTTGGGGAAGTACTTTAAAAACTCTTACTTTAAAAGAAAACCTACCATCTCAAGTGTTTCATGTGGTGTGGCTCAACCGTTCCTGGCTCAACCAGGAAGGAAGTCTGGTACAAAACAAAAATTATTACTAAAAAACATCAAGACTCCTCTTCTCCAAGGTCAAGAACTTCTGTTCACTTGTCCATTTTCTGCGTCACCCAACACCTCCTCTGCTGGTAAAGATCTCTGCACTACTCCTCCCACGAAGCAAGTGACCCTTCCTGTTCTGCCCCTTCAAAGCTCAATCACCTGGTTAAAACTCTAGGACTTTCTCACATGTGACATATGTGTATTTGTACAAAACTGAGGGCAAATCCACACAGTGCATTTAAGCATACAACTTTCATCAAATCTCATGTCACGCCAAGAATTAAGTAGACCTCATGGAGTAACTAACTTTTGTTACAGAGTCTGACTTGAATTTGCCCAGCAAAAAATGAATGCCTGGATTATTGGCAGATCAGATGAACGTTTTTGTTGGAATGAAGAATGGTAACTTTAATTCTTGCCAAGGTCTCCTAAGAATGGTGGAAGGCCAAGTATCATTAATGATTCAGAGCATTGAGACTTTTCGCTGATGACAGGCTTTTCAAGTATCTACGCTAGAGAACAACGGATCCAGCGAGGCTGACAATGGGCTCCCTCGATCTATGGTGCTGGGCACGGCTTCACCATTCTCATGTTTGCAGTCACTATCAGAATGATTAACCAGTAATCACATTAATCACAACATTGAATTTGCTGTTTCTCTTGAGAAATGAAGACCTGAACAGAGACTTTCATCATAGTCACACTCATCTAGTTTAACCCAGTTCAACCTTTAGGAATATTTCTTGTTCCATTACCTTCCTCAGCAAAGTCTAGCTCATCCCCAACCTTCCATTTGTCACCAACACTTCGCTTCTTTGCCTACATCAGAAGCATGCTGAGGAGGCTGCTGTGTGCATTCTGATGCTCACTGATCACACCATCTCCCCAGCAGGATTCCTGGCACAGGAGAATTCGGTTTCCCTTGCATGGTATTTCTCAACCATTTCGCATGCCACCATAAACACAAATGATTTTATGATCTCTCTGGCATCCTGGCTCACGCTCGCTGGCTGCCTGCAAGTACCCTTAGTGCTGAAGGATCAGTATCTAGTAGAGACATCTTCAATACCGTGTTTTATTTTTTAAACTGACAGAGAGAGAAAGACATCGAGAGAGAGAACACAAGCAGGGGGAGTGGGAGAGAGAGAAGCAGGCTTCCCGCAAAGCAGAGAACCTGATGTGGGGCTCGATCCCAGGACCCTGGGATCATGACCTGAGCTGAAGACAGACACTTACACTAATGAGCCACCCAGGCGCCCCTCTTGTATACCATTTTGCCGCAGTGTTTGTAAGAACAATCAACTGCGTGAATTCAGAAACACCCCCTAGTTCTTGGCAACAGAAGTCTGTAATGCTGTAGAAGATACACAAGCAGAGGTCACTTTTTCTGATACTATGCACGGTAAACAAAAAGATGGCAAAGAAATAAAGGCAGACTTACAGTTCAGATGAAGAAAATAAAACCATTCATTCACACAACGGAGACTGAGACCTCCCAGTTCTACTGGGCTATGAGGTCAGTGCAGCTGTTGGAATTGCAGTGTTTGTCATTAAAAGAACAGGGGCTGTGTGAATACAGATTAAGGTCTGAATCTGCAGGGTCTGCCACATCAGCCACACGTGGCAACTGAACACTCGAAATGTGCTTCACTGACGTGAGATGTACTCTTAAGCATCAAAGTTTTATCTCGTGTTTATTTTGATTACAGGATGAAACACGGATTTGGCTACCGGAATATTAAAAATGACACACATGGTTTGCATTTGTGTGATACATGTTGTATTTCTACTGAACACCACGGATCTAAATTCAAAGCCTGAGCTTTCCCAGAACTACCTGGGTATCTACTGATAAATGAAGGAGTGCTAGTATTGAGCATCCACATACGATTTGAGGGGGAAAGGGAGAAAAGATGAGCTCCATCACTTGTTTAAAAACACCGATCTGAGCTTTTAAAATGGAATTCGCAACTATCTTACCTGGTGTATTCGTTCTCGGTTGAGTGACTTCAGTAGTACTGTGGGTCAGAAGTTCTGGTCTGTAAAAACACGGGCGAGATGAGTATCAGAGCGTGCAGGAACGCCCGAGAGGCCTCCCCCACACAGCTGTGCACTGTCAGTGATTTCCACTATGGTTCACTCCGACTTCATTTCCAGTGGGGGAAAAAAATCAGATGGAGGACTCGATTATTTTGAAAATAGCAATTTTCACAGGTTCAGGTTCGGACCTGTTATGTCCTCAAGGCACGTGAAGCTCAACTGCAAAACAGTCACCATTTCCCCAAAACCATTCAACTGTTTTTAAAACCTCGTATGAGCTCCGCCACAATACAGTCAGAAATAACTAGCTGTGCTGAACTAAAGATCCCTCTCCCTTACACGATGAGACCCAGTGACCATACAAACCTACAAGCCCCAATGAATAAGCCAGAGCTATACATTCTACTGCTAACGCAACCTTCTGTATTAAAGACAGACCTTCTGCACCCTCTCCCTGCCCCCAAATCACCCATTCCGCTACCATTCAAACTCAAGCCAAAAGAATCCTTTTAAAATGCAAATCCAAAATTTATTATTATTTTTAAAGTAAGCTCTACGCCCAACACGGGGCTTGAACTTGCAAACCCGAAATCAAGAGTTGCATGTCAAACAGACTGAGCCAGTCAGGTGTCCCTCCAAATTCGTTTAAGAACTGGCTTTAAAACCTTTTAATTACTCCACTGATAGCACAGGACCAAAGGCCTTCCTCCACGTGCCCACACCTGCCTGGCTTCCCACACCACAGGGCATCACTCCTTCCACATAGGATGGTGCGGTTATGGGACCCCTCCCTCTCTGCTCTACTTTTAACTATTTCCTGTACTTGAAGCCCCTTTCCACTACTCTGTGCACAGCTGACCCTGCCATCCTCTACCTGCCACCCTCGCATCCACCTGCCACCCTCACCTTCTTCCCCAAAGCACCCTGTAACACCTTATTGCATTTATCTCTGTAATAAGCCTCCCAAGGCAGGGCTCCTGTTGGACCCAGCTTTGTCTATCTGGTACCTGATACTAAATAAACATTACCTCAATAAATGAACCTAAAGGTAATACAACTTAATTTTAAATATGGAGAGTAAATCCAAAGGAGAGGGGAACAAAAGACCCATTTGCATAAAATTAATCTTTTCTTTTCTTTTTAGGATTTTATTTATTTGAGAGAGAGAGAGAGAGCTAGAGAGACAGAGCACACAAAGAGACAGAGGGAGAGGGAGAAGCAGGCTCCCCACCAAGCAGGGAGCCTGATTCGGGGCTCAATCCCAGAACCCTGGATTCATGACCTGAGCCGAAGGCAGACACTTAACCAACTGAGCCACCCAGGCATCCCGAAATTAAGCTTTTCTTAAGGACAGCATTACATTTGTTTCTAGAGATTATCATCTTACCTTTTAATAACAAATTTAATTCGATTGCCCACTTGTATGATCTTCTCCAGCCTTGGGATGCCATACCATGAGGGACTTCTAAAAGGAATGTTTTCAGGTAGTCCTTCCACATAGAGGTCATTAGGATGTGCCTCAAATTTCTGGTAAGGTACAGCCTTGGCCTCTGTGCTCCCCAAGGCTTCAGCTTTACAAAAGAAAAGCAAATCAGGAGATTAAGCTTCTGCTAAAATCACAGTTTAGTACAATCCAAAGCAAGGTAGTGGTCAACTTTTTGGAAAGCAAGATAAACTCTGGAACATACACACAAACTATGGAAACAGACTCAGCACAGCAAAGGCAAGTATGAATGGCCCGTGATCGAGAGGTAACTTCTGGTGGAGGGAAGTTTCTAGATTCGAAGACCATCTTAATAACTCTAAGATCCTGTAAGAGACTTTTCAATATCTTTGGGAAGAAATAAAAGGATAAGAGAACTACCACAGAGGATAAAGAATGTATAACTTAGATACTTTTTTTTTTTTCAAATCATCTGGAGGCCGACTTTTGCTGCTTCCTGTTCTCTGAGTGTGATAATTCTATTACTGGCTCCTACACACAAAGTTACTGTAGGTTCTATTTTTTACTTATATTGCAACCATGAGATGAATGTTCTTTACCCCTTAAACTACACAAGTGTGGCATTTTAAAAAGAAATAACATCTGCAAAGAATGCATGGAATGGGAAATAAAAATAGCAAGCAGAGACTGGTTTAGATTAAAAGAAGTCTATCAACCAAAGCTAATGCATGAGTTTTGTTTAGACCCAGATTCAAAGCAAAACCTTTAAAGGTACTTTTCAGATGAACTAGGAAACTCACAGACAGGCTGGCCAAGAGTGGGTACAAAGGAACGGTTAATTGTGTCAGGTGTGACAACAACATGCTGCTTGTGTAAGAAACGAACGCACTATTCACAGAGGCGCAGCGCACACCACATACATGATGCAGTGCCTATGGTGGGCTTCAAAATGTTCCCACCGAGGGAAAACAGAGGAAAGGATGAACAGTGCAGAAAAATCTTAACGATCACTGATTCTGAAAAATGGGTGCATGGGAATGCACTGCACTGCTTTTCTAGTTTCGAATAGGTGGAGAATTAGAATTGCAAAGTGTAAACATGAAATTCCTAATCTCTGCTCTGAAACCACACTCGAACAGAGCTCTAATAAGAAAGATTCAAGGCCTTCCATTTAACTTCTTCCTTGTATCATCAGCACCAAATCTGAAGGGCCCAAGTACAGGATCTCTCTCTCACTCATCTGCTTTTAAAAAATATTTTATTTGTCAGAGAGAGAGAATGAGAGAGCACAAGCAGAGGGAGTAGCAGGCTCCCGGCTGAGCAAGGAACCCGACGGGGGGGCTCGATCCCAGGACACGAAGCCCATGACCTGAGCAGACGGCAAACGCTGAACAGCTGAGCCACCCAGGCAGCCCAGGATCTTTCTGTTATAAGTAAAGAATGCATATTTGAAAACCACACACAGTGTAATAAAGATCATGACTGTTAAAAGGAACACTCCCTCAAGAAATATGGCAGAGCCTTTCACACCTGGGAGTAATCTACAATACGAGATGATATGTTATAGAATAATAATTACTCGGGGAAATAGAGCAAAAAAGAATACAGTCATAATTCTAATGAAATTCCTATGAAATAAAAAAGAATCAACTGCTGGAGTGGAGACAGGAAGAACAGAAGTTACGGGAAAAGGGGAAGGCCAACTGCATTAGCTGGTCACCTGTGAGGCTTCCTCAAGAGAAAACAACAGCCCGCCTGGCTGCCTATTCCCCTCATGTCCCAGACCACATAACACCTCTTGTATACTATGTATTCACTTCCTGCTCTGCCGTGCACCTTTCCCCTGGTGTCTGGGGGAGTCCCACTGCCTTCCGCTCTGCTGCATTCTCAGCACCTGGCACCCAGGTGCCAAAGGCCTAAATCTATTTGCCAAAGCAGTGGAACCTTCTAAACTTATGATGTTTGACACTTACAGAAAACGTAAGCTTTCCTCTTTCCCTTTTAGGAAACTTAGAGAAAGCAGCAATCCTCTCTACAGTACTTACAATCCTAGACTCACCTAAGGCCATGAGCAAAAACAAAGAGCCAGATTTTTACCGTTTATAATGTAGCAACACATAAGCTCTTACCTATTTTCTTAGCTCTGACACAAGGCCAGAACATTTTTCATTGGCTCCATTTTATGTGAATGAGTACATGGATTTGTCAATAGTCTCTTCTTTCCACAAGGCCAAAGTCAGCTTGCATGGCAAGCATCAGTGGTGCTAACAGGTTTGGCCAACTGCTTTCCCAAGCTCAACTTCCAGAACCACACGTGAGGGCAAAATTTAAACCTGTTCATGCAGATACTCTTGGGTTCTGATGGCACTATGGTGGCCTTCTTCATCTGATTCATTTTACTAAACGCCTTGGAAATATAATGACCTTTAAAGTGGGGAAGATGCTTTAGTTTACTTCTCATTAGCTGATCTCTGACCAGACATACTAAGAGAAGAGAATGTGTCACTAAGGTCCTATATTCACGCTGTGTAGTCAAGGACAGGGATGAGGAGAAAAAACTTTGAAAAAACTTCAAACTTCTCCCCAATGCCTTCAATTATCAGGTGAAGAGTACAGGTAAACAGTAGGTATATGGATTTTGCAAACAACATATAAATCAATGACCTAAGTTCGCAGCTGCCACCTGAAATGTACCTAAGAGGTGGTTTATTAGGTCTTTAACACCCAGTGCCATGCACCCCTCTTGGAAACTACAGGGCAAATAAGAATCATCACCCAGGAGACTTGGCTTTTTTGCAGTAACACTCGAATGGTTTCTCTCGCAGAACAGGAAGAACCGCTGGGGTCCTTGGGACTCTCTGTGCCAGCCAGCTACATTGCCCTCCACTGCAGCCTTGCCCACGCGGGGCAGCTGGGGCACTCCTGGCCATCCTCTGGTCTTCTCAGTGACATAATTTAATGAGCCCCCATGTACACTACCTGACTGAACGGCTCACTGATTTCTGGCAGCTTTGGCACACACGTCCGTGACACAGGTCTACTCAGGAAGTATTTGGTCAGTACCTGCTCCAGCACTAAGAACAATTCTAGCAGCGGACAAGACACGCAAGATCTCAACTGTCAGTATCTACAGCGTTGCAGTGGGCAGCAGAAGACCACCATTAGTGCCTTGAGGAACAAAAATGGGATGAGATAGGCTGTGCTTAGTGGCGTGCGGTAGATGGGTACCCCAGTGAAGACCTGGCCAATGCGGGCACATTTAAACTGAGATATAAACGAAAAGGAGGCACAAAAACATCTGAGGTCCCAGAAGAGCAACACTCTGTAGGAGGGCAGGACCTTCTAAAATTAAAGGACAAGGAGAAAGTCATTACAGCTGGTACGAAGTGAGCCAGTGGGACAGTCCGTGAGGTACTATTAGAAGAAAAGCAGGGTGCCTATGACCAGGGATTGTGGGGTTTATTCCAAGAACAAAGGGAGGCCATGGAATAGAAAACAGAAAAGGAACATATGTTTTTAATGATATTAAAACCTATCTGCTTTGTAGCACCAGCTTTGACAATGTGAGAGAATCTGTGAGAGACAGCAGCAAAGAAGAAAAGGGTAGGGATTTGGGCTGAGCTGAAAGTCCAGTCAGCAGGAGGACTTGTGAGAATCAAGAAATCCAGGGTGACTCCCAGGGATACCATGTCCCATGTCTGGGACAAGGGGGGAGAGGGTGGGGTCCCCAGATGGTCCAGGAAAGGATCATGTTGCAGAGGGGGACAAAGATCCTAATTCGGACATGTGAAGTTTGCAGAGGTACCAAACAGGTAGGGGAAAAATAAAGTTCTGATGTCAAATGGGGGTTTCCAGGGCTAGAAGTTTAAACACAAAAGCCATCAGGAAATAGAGAACTGGCTATGTTCACAACATGAGATGGGAGGGACTGGCTGCCGAGAAAGCACAGCAGGGAAGGAGACAAAGGACCCAGGACCCAGCTGTCGGGCAGCACTCCAAGCTGCAGAGACTGAACTCAAGGGAGATGCCATCAAGAACAAAAAGGACAACCAGTGACGCGGGAAGAAACCAAGAGTCACCTAGGTTCAATACTGTCCGTATAAATGGTTTTCGACAGTGAAAACAAGAAGAAGAAGAAACCCAGCCCTGTTGAAGGCAGCTGAGAAGCACAACAAAGCAGGGGAGAGTGGCCCAGGGTAATAAAAGGTTCCACAGCGACAAACCAAACCCAAGCACGGTGAGTGTTTGGGGATGCGAGCCGGCAAGGCCAGGGAGCAACAGGAGAACAGTGTGGGGCACAACGCGTTTTTGGATAAACAGCCCTCAGGGACAGACTGTGACCCAGGCCTGCCCCTACAGAAAGGCACACCAAGGACTGCGGAAGGGGCCAAAGACAGAGGCCTCCTGGACTGCACGGGGCCCGGTGCTGTACCTGCGACTCTGGGTCAGAGTCACTCAGGAAAACAGCTCGCGCTTCTGCTGCACGGCTCTCTCCCCTCCGTATGGCTCCAAAACTCTGCATGATTAACATATGTATAGTCACCAATGAAAGAAAACCAGAGGTGACACACCGGTCAGAATGGCTGAAATGAACAAGTCGGGAAAGACAGATGTTGGCGAGGATGCAGGGAAAGGGGAACCCTCCTACACTGCTGGTGGGAATGCAAACAGATGCAGCCACTCTGGAAAACAGTATGGAGGTTCCTTAAGAGCTTCCCTACAACCCAGTAATTTCACTACTAGGGATTTACCCCAGAGATACAAATGTGATCCCAAGGGGCACCTGTACCCCAATGTTTATAGCAGCAATGTCCACAATAGCCAAACTGTGGAAAGAGCCCAGGTGTCCATCGACAGATGAATGGACAAAGACACATACACACACAATGGAATACTACTCAAGCCATCAAAAACTTGAAATCTTGCCATTTCCAACCAACGTGGATGGAACTAGAGGGTATTATGCTGAGCGAAATAAGTCAATCAGAGAAAGACAATTATCGTATGATCTCACTGATATGTGGATTTTAAGAAACAAAATAGGATCATAGGGGAAGGGAGGGAAAAATTAACACGGAAACAGAGTCAGACAAACCATAAGACTCTTAATCATAGGAAACAGGGTTGCTAGAGTAGAGGGGGTGAGGGGAAGGGGTAAGTAGGTGATGTAATGAGCACTGGGTGTTATAAAAGACTGATGCATCACTAAACTCTTCTTCTGAAACTAATAAATACATTATATGTTAATTTTCTTAAAAGGGGGAAAAATGAGGTGGATCATTTCGCTATATTTACTTTCTTAAAGCAAAATTTGGAAAACTTATTCTGTAATATACTTTAGCTGTGGGGGAAATCAGACTTACCAAATTTTTTGCAGAAGAGCTGATCTACCATCTTTCGCAATTTAGTGATTCTGGCATACCATTCTTCCTTCACTGTAAGAATAACAAATATACAAATGTCCTCGAACTGGTAGCATTACTAAACTAAGTCAATTAAGTATAATGATTTTTTTCCAAAGTTTATTTAAGTAATCTCTACACCCAACATGGGGCTTGAACTCACGACCCTGAGTGATCAGGAGTCGCACCCTTCACCTCCTGAGCCAGCCAGGCACTCCTGTTCTAAGATTATTTCTAAGATTTCAGAATGTGTTTCTTAAAAACAGTGCTGACACCAACTAAAAACAGCAAGAACAAATGAAACAATGACAAAATGGAAATTAACAACAAGGCGTAATTTCACAGGTACGCTCGTGTCATGACCACAGCTCGGAGAGAACAGAGCTCAGTTCACTGAACAGTAGCCTGCACGTGAACCGCGATGGTAAACTGAGGCATGGGATGATGCTGGCAAACTTTCCATCACACCAACTCGAAGTGATAGGCTTCCATTTTCCACCTATACCCCCAGCCCTCCAGAGCCAACGGAAGTAGGAGAACAAGTCACAAGTGTATTTGCTCCGAAACACGTCTCACAAACAAGTGATGATACCCACGGCTCTGTGTTCTAAGAAGTAAGTCCTTTTATGTCCTGTGGCTAGTGACGAGGGATGATTCAGTTGACTAACGCAGACGTGGGTAATACACTGTCTGATCCACCGTGCCAGGTAACAGATTTTGTGTCTCAGAAGTAGAATGAGCTTAGTTCTCTCAGTCTACCCAGCAGTGTGATGTTTGCACTTACTTAAAATGGATTACTAGGAAGAACATGAATTTCTTGTTCTAGAGAACAGAGAATATTATTTCAATATTGTGTATTTCTTGTATATAATGTTCTGATTTGACTTTTTTTTTAAGTAACCTCTATAACCAATGAGGGGCTCAAACTAACGACCCCGAGATCAAGAGTTGCATGCTCTACCAACTGAGCCAGCCGGGGACCCCACTATGACACACAGTTTGAAACAAGACTGGAGACCTACCTCCTGAAGCTGGTTTATCAAGTTGTAAATCTTCCCGGGTTGAATTCAGAAGTTCGTGTCTGCAAGGTGAGAAAAAGTACTAAGTATTTACCAGGTAACATTTAGCAAAAGTAGCTACTACTACTTATTTGATACTCAGTCGTGAAGGCCAGTTTCAAAAAGAAGAGACAATCTGAACTCTTGAGCACAATTAAATCCTCATTTCTGGAGATTTCCAGAGAGTAATAAAACCAAACGGTAACTGCAAATTGTTTCAAAAGGCTCATCTTGGAACATGTATTCTTCACGGAAAGAGTTCGCTTTGCAACCCAAAGCTACCTGATAAGAGTGTAACACCAAAAGACGGGAACCACAGAACTTTTTAATGAGATCATTTAATTTAACTTTATACTCAAGACTACCTCATTTCAACACATTTATAAATTGGTTATAAAAATCCTAAATATATTTCAGTACTAACACATCTGTAAGACAGATTACATGTTTTTTTATTTTGTATTACAAAACTGCCCAGAAAACACGATTTCTAGACCATGGAATTTTCACACTCTAACTTATACAGCCCATCATTCCTTTTTGATGTAATGACCTAAAGTTAGGGGATGCTGGTAGGGGTGGAAATTGGGTCAGAGACAAGAATGACCCTATTAACAACCATCTCAGAAATGTCGGAAACTAGCATAGGACTGAATCAATGGTTATATATAATATTTAAATAATATTAGTGAGCTATAAATAAAACATTCGCTAAACTCTATAGAATTACCCTTCTAAAACAAAATACATACATCAAGACGAACCACCTTAACCGTTAGAGAAAGGCTTTAGAAGTCCCTCTCAAGGGGCCCCTGGGTGGCTTAGTCAGTTAAGTGTCTGCCTTCAGCTCAAGTCATGATCCCAAAAGCCCCCCGTTGAGTCGGGCTCCCTACAGGGAGTCCGCTTCTCCCTCTCCTTCTGCTGTTCCCCCCTGCTTTGTGCGCTCTCTCTCTCTCTCTCTCTAATAAATAAATAATCTTTAAAAAAAAGTCCCTCTCAATGAAGAAGAGGGCTTGCCCTAACTATAACTAAGTATATTGAGAGGACTTGAAATAGGATGTGCACGGCAGTATCCCACGTATACTTGCATTAATATCCAGTTTTATACACTTTCAGGTTAGCAAATACTAGCAATACTATGTACATATAAATATACAAAATTCTATATAAATATAAAGTTCTATAAAATATAACAAACCATAAAATAAATTCTTTATTTTCTTTATTTTGCTATTTAAAAATGAATTTAAAACCTCTAATATTAAAAGCACAATAAAATGACAGTGCCAAAGAGTTTTCTTAAAACAAACTTATTAATGTAGCAATGTGTAGCGGGAAAGGGGATGCTTACTGATGGTTCTTGGTTAGTGTCAGAGTTTTCGAACAAACCCATTTGGTTGACAATTCAATTCCATGAGTTCATTAGATCTCGAAACTAAAAATTTATTTGCAACAAGTTCCTCTCCGTGGAGGACAGCTCACTTATTATCTTGAAGTACCCTCTTGGGTCTTTTCATGCTTAGTTAAATCTTAAAAGCTGTCACCCCTTTACTGAATACAGATGCATATACAGATGCAAGCATGCTGGGTTGTAATCTTTGATCAAAATTGTTGTTAAATTCCCATTTTTTTCAGCAGAACCAGAGTGTTCCCAAAGTAATGAAGTTGAATACTTCTGCAAATGATAAATATTATTATTCCACTACTGATTTTTTTTAAGGTGTATTTTATTTGAGAGCAAGCAAGCAAGCGCAGAGGCAGTGGGCAGAGAGAGGGGGAGAAAGAGAATCTTAAGCAGACTCTATGCAGAGACTGAGGCAGGGCTGAGGGGAAACCAAGAGTCAGAAACTTAACCAACTCTGCCACCGAGTCGTCCCTAATTCCACTACTTTTATCTACTTTAGTGTGTATAGCTCAAGAGATGTCAGAAAAAAAGTTTAAGAATCAGTTATAATATACACACAGTTCAAAAAGACTCATTCCCAATAGGACTTCAAATGAAAGCCGTGGGGCACCTGGATGGCTCAGTCATTCAGTGTCTGCCTTCGGCTCAGGTCATGATCCCAGGGTCCTGAGATCGAGTCCCGAATCGGGCTCCCTGCTAGGCAGGAAGCCCGCTTCTCCCTCTCCCACTCCCCCTGCTGGTGTTCCCTCTCTCGCTGTGTCTCTCTCTGTCAAATAAATAAATAAAATCTTAAAAAAAATGAAAGCCATGTCTTTCAACAGAAGCAAACCCATCACCACTCCCTGGGGCCCAAGTACTGCCTGGTCTAAACTCATAATGGTTTATCTTTCTCAAGCCCATACCTGGTTGAGGAATAAGCACTCAACAGAATCCTAACCAGAGAAGAGTAAGGCTACCTTTCAAGAGAAACAAAGGTAGCTCCTGTCTCTCCTCTACACCCTGCTTGGCTGTGAAGCCTGTAATTATTGCATCCAATACACTACTGGTCTAAGGAAACCAGCAGCATAAGGAAGGAAGAATCTAGAGAAGAATAAAAGGAGAGTCCCATGTACCAGTTCTAACCATCCTACCTCTGACCTGCTTGTGAGGTAAGCATTTTACTGTATGAGAGTCCACTGACAAGGATTTTTGACCCTTACTACTGCAGATCCTAACTGGTAACCCACCCTTTCCATGTCAGAAAGTCTCTATCTGGGGTGCCTGGGTGGCTCAGGCGTTTAAGGGTCTGACTCTTGGTTTTGGCTCAGGTCATGATCTCAGGGTTGTGAGACTGAGACCCATGTCCAGCTCCACACTCAGCACAGTCTGCTTGAGATTCTGACTCTCTAAAATAAATAAATACATCTTTATAAAAAAAATTCAGACCTAAAAACAAGACACTGTTTATTGATATTGATTGGTACTGTACTGCTTTTTAAAAATATTATACTGATTCATTGATACTCTATTTCTTTCTTTAGGAGACTGAGCAGAAAACTGGAGAAAAAGAATGACAGCTATACATCGATCATATATGGGTAAATATTCATGTTCCTAAAGCCAAGTCTGGGCATGACCAAGAAAATCCTGTCCACAGAAACACATTAAAATGTGCTAAATAATATATAACTCAAATTTAATTAAAATACAGCCCTAGAGGTTAATGAACATTTGAAAACAGTACAAAAAGATGCACTAAATGAGAACAAAGACAAGAGTCCAAAGAGCATCTTACTTCTTTATCACAAAACGAATCCTTTCCTTTGCCAGTAATATCCTCTCAAGGCGAGGAATTCCGTAAGTAGATGGTCTTCTAAAAGGAATTCCTTCGGGAAGACCTTCTACATAAAGATCTTCAACATGTGATTGGAAAAGAGGGTATGGGATCGTCACAGGACCTTTGGCTTTTATGGCTTGAGCTTCAAGAATAAAAAGAGAAAGGAAAAAATCATTAATTGACAGGGATCACCCACACAGTTTGTACAACAGAGTAATTGAATACATACTGATCTGTAACTTTTATAACTCTCTTTGCTTCTGTTTACTTTAACTGAATCACAAGAAAAGTAATACAAAGGAACTAATAGAAAAAGAACACCAATGATGCAGGTACTTTAACCAAATCTGCAACCAAATAATGTATTATTATGGGGTAATGCAGATGCAGCTAGACATTCTACTGAAATTTAAAGAATGTACGAACCAGAAAAACATACCATTCACGTAAGCTGAACAGGAAGACAAGTAGTATTTTTCAATGATAAATATTGGTGTAAAAAGGATTTTTTTCTTTTTTAAAGATTTTATTTATTTATTTGACAGAGAGAGACACAGCAAGAGAGGGAACACCAACAGGGGGAGTGGGAGAGGGAGTAGCAGGCTCCCCGCTGAGCAGGGTGCTTGATGTGGGGCTCCCATCGCAGGACCCTGGAATCATGACCTGAGCCAAAGGCAGACGCTTAACGACTGAGCCACCCAGGTGGCCCTAAAAAGGATTTTTTTCAAATAAAATAACAGAAGCAAAAGATTTTTCTGAATTGTAAAGATTCTGCCACAATTTATTTGTCCAAACGTAAAATAATGAAGTAACTGCAAAAGGTCAAAAGCATGGGGAGTCTCAAGACTCAAATATAATGAGAAGACCTTGGTGATTTTATCAAACACACTATAAAGGGTTAGATTCTCTAAACAACAGGGTACCATCGGAACATCACCGGGTAATTACATGTAATGTTTTCAGGTGTGATAATGGAACTGATATCAAGATGATTCTTTCTCTTCACCCAACTCCTGATTCTGTGTTGTTTGTTCTCAAAGTAAGCCTTATACCTGATCAAGAGTCGCCTGCTCTACTGACTGAGCCAGCCAGGCGCCCCTCAACTCCCCACTTTGAAATGTAGACTTCTTAGAGCTGAAATGACAGGATGTCTGGGACACTGCAGTTTTAAAATACGTTTGCATCAAAAAGAGATGGAACAGGAGAGAGGGCAAGAAGGAAAATATTGTGATGGATACTTAGAGGGTCTCTGTATCATTTACTTTTGTTTGGAAATTTTCGTAATAAAAAGGTTTTAAAAAGCATCGGTTAAGTTCATCCACAACAGAGGTACATTCATAGACACTACCGAAAATTCCACAGTTAAACCTACTGATGCTGAGTCAATCGACGAAAAATGTTCTAGGACCGCAGAGCAGACACCTATTGCTTCTCTTCCAAAGACTTCTACTTAACAAACATAGCACCTCCAAGGAAGAAGCCTTCTAGTGGGTGTGCCGCAAAGACAGCAGATGAGCTACTGACCTGGCCGAAAAGGCCCCAAAAGCCCCAAAGCAGAAAGGACTCCAGTAGCCTCTCCTTGCTCCCTCCTTCTCCCATAGGAATCCCCCTTCATCAGAACAGCCGCCCTTTTTAACTAGTATTTTATGTATAAGTCTGTTTGCTAAACATTAATACATGTACTGAAGTTTCAAGTGGGCCACAGTACACATTAATACTGGTTATATTTAACATCCTTTGTTGACATACTGCATCTGAAAATCCTATTCACATAACAAAGAAAACATCTTCCCCTAAGGCAATCACCATTAAAACTGTTTCCATTTGTAAAGTGTGAATATTGTTCTTATACTCTCACAGGAGTAGGAAAACATTTTTTAATATGCAAAATAATGAAGTAAGTCGCCATCACAACAAAAGCAAAAACATAATTTTTGTTCTCCTTTATGAGAAGCACTGAGATTTGTAAACCTGTTCTAACAGTAAATTATTTTTACTCTACAATAAGTATATAACAAAAGTATAAACAAAAAGCACTTACTATGTACTTACGGGCCACCTACTACAGACACTACGCTGTCTATCTTATCAAGTCTTCCTAACATCCTCAGAGAGGATGAAGAGAAAGGGCCAAGCATCCTATCCCCGGGGCCTGTAGCCTTACCTGCACGGAACAGAGCTGAATATAGAGGAAGTTCTGGAAGTTTCTGCTTTGAAGTGGACCAATTAACATCACAGGGAAAACACTACGGCTACTGGAGAGGGAAGGCTACCAGGAGAATTACTGAATTTACTCTCATTCCAAATCTTCACAGACAGGTCGGCTGTCATCCATGAGAAATGGTACAGGAGCTATCACTTCAAGTTTAGTAAAGTAAATAATGCTAGTGTTGTCTATCATTTAAGAACTTCACCCAGAGAAATTCAGCAATGTGGGAGAGCACTCCAAAAATATGATTTTTAAATGAAAATTCAGCATAATCAGTCCATTTTCTAGATTGTTAGTCCACTGCAAAGTTAAGAATCCTCCAAAGAAAAACACAGTTGAATGAAGGTTGCTAATTTTAGGTGATGTATATTTTAGATAATATATACCAACCGGTAGTAACATGATGCTTGTTTTTTTTGATCAGTACCTAAAGGCAGATGTAGGATAGAACAATCAAAGAAAAAGAGAACTGGAGACCTAACTTAACCAATTATATATCAATCATCGAGAAAATAAGGACACAAGATGAATACTGAACTTAACGTAGCAGATGAAAAAAGACTATTTATTATGAAGAAGCTCATCTTCAATTCAATCTCCAAGATCTGGGACCTTGCAACAAATATGTACATAAACTCCCAAAGGAGCATGTTGAAGGGTTAAAAGAAATGCGAACTGGTAATCAGAGAGAGAAAACTTTCCTGAAGCTTCATCGTAATCTAGGAGACAAGGTTTCTAATACTTGAACAGACACCCTCCAGACCTTCTGAGGGACCGATAACTTCACTGTGCGAAGTGAACTTTCTTACACTGGATGAAAATTAACCCCATTGTAAAAATGTTTATCAACAAATGATTACAAGAATTTCTGAGTTTAGGGGCACCTGCGTGGGTCAGTCAGTTAAACGTCTGCCTTTGGCTCGGGTCACGATCCTGGGGTCCTGGGATGGAGTCCCAGGTCGGGCTCCTGGCTCAGCAGGGAGCCTGCTTCTTCCTCTCCCTCTGCCTGCTGCTCCCGCTGCTCATGCTCAATCTCTCCCTCCCTCTCTATCTGTCAAATAAATAAAATTAAATACAATTTAAAAAACTCACAAGAATTTCTAAGTTTAGACTTACCATATTTTCTTTCAAACAACTCTTCCACTTGTTTCCGTAGATCAGTAATTCGAGCATTCCATTTCTCTGAAAAATTGAGAGTTCAAGTTACATCTAAACAATACATCTCTGCTTGGGGGCACTATTATATTACAATGACCCAACATCTAATGCTTATTTTCTACATAATACATCCTAATTTTCTTTATATTATTAAGTAATCTCTATGCCCAACATGAGACGAACTCACCACCCCAACCAAGATCAAAAGTCGCACATCCTAATTTTTAATAATCTAATTCCATCTATATAATTTTCTGCTTTCTTAAGAACTTCTCCCTTTTTTATGCTTCTTAGAATTGGTCCAATCAGAGATTATAAGAGATGTTTTTAAAGTTTATTTTTGAGGTACACCTGGTGGCTCGGTCAGAAGAATGCCCAATTCTTGATCTTGGGGTTGTGAGCTCAAGCCCCACAAGGGGTGTAAAGATCACTTTAATAAATAAAAAAATTTAAGAAAAATAAAGTTTATTTTCAAAACACTGAGTACCTCTTTTTAGCCTAAGAATTTCCAAAAAAGTCAGAAAAGACCAGTCCAATTAAATAGTATAAAAAGGAGACAAAAAAGAGGTGTCCAAGGTCATTCAGGAAACCTAAAACATGCCTAAGTTGTGTGGAAATTAGTATTTACATATAGCTGCCTCTAAAATAGAGTGCTAAGGAATATAAATACATGTAAACTACTATCTATGCAAAATCAATTTGTATCCAACATTTATGACTACGACAAATTAAATACTGAAAAGCTATTTAAAAATGTAGAAGTTAAATGTTCTACCTATTCAAAATATAGATCGCAACTATAATTTGCTCCACGATATTTTACTTATTAGCCCCTTCAAAAAGATACATCGTCCACTGGGGCTTGGGTTAGATTAATTGCTGGAAGTTACATAGAACAAGAAAAATCAAAGCGTAAAATAGATCTTTAATAAGGAAGGTTTTATAGCTAAGAAAAACAACTTAATTACCGAGTCATCAAAACATGGATTCAAAGCCTATTAACTGTACTTAACACCAGAAGACACAATGTCTCGTGCTTTGGTCAACTCACACTTCGCTTCCACAGGGTCTGCAAGCTTGCTTCAAACTGCCTTGGTTTTCCTCACATTAGAAGCTAAGGCAGTAATGTACTTTAAAGCGTCTCCCCCTTCTCGCCCCCAAACACACACACAGACACACATAGACACACGCACACACACACACGGCTCTTAAGTTTTAGGAGAAACAGAAAATGTTTGGAAGGAAAGAAAGGAAAGGGGTCTATATCTGAAGTAGAACCTACCAAAGTTGAACTCCCTCACTTTCCGCTTCCCAGCATTGGCAGGCTCAGTGACCGGTGGCTGGGGGGGCTCGCTGCTCTTTGGTCTCTTGGTAGGTGGAGAATAATCATCATCTTGAAAAAGAGAATTGTCATCACTGGAGAGATAGTCTGAGTGAGTTCCGGCTACTGTCTGTTCGATTCTCAACATTCAAAAGACAGGGGCCTTTACACCCATTTGCAGCCGCCATCAGTTCTTCTCTAAGGTCATTTCAGGCCTCCTCCTTCCCAGTTACACCTGCAGTTTTCCTACTCTCGAGGGGATATGCTCAGGTGAACAGTCCTCACTTTCCTTTGCCTTACTTCATCTTCTTTAGTTTGTTTAATCTGAATTACATCCTAAATTTCCCTTCTCCCTTAACTCCTCTCAGCTCGTAAGACTACAGTTTCTTTCAAGAAAAAGGTTTTAATAGACAGATACCTAAAATTATACAAATATATACAAAAAGGGAAAATATAGCTTGAAGAGAAAAATATTTCAGCTCATACAAAATCCAAGCATGCATAAACAAGGGAGGGTGGGTAACTGTATGTCGAACACTTTTAACAAACACAAAACTTAAAGAATTAATGAAATCGGGCTACGTTATTTGTGAAACAGATAATGCTGAGTCAACACAAAACCCAGTAGAAATGAGCAAGCAGATACTGAAGTACAGATTGTAGACTTCAGATGTTTGTAGTTTGAGTTCATGCTACTGTCTTCATAGGTATGTCCTGCAGCTCAACCCTGCTAGAAAACTTCATCTAAGGCTAGAATTAAGGACATCTGGATAAAATAAGAAAAGTGATCAATGTCATTTTTTCCTAGAACCCTGAAAATGTCACATGGCACAATACTACCCTTTCTGCTCAAACATCATCTATAAATTACTAAAAATACCACTTTAAGAAATCTGTACTTGAAACTCAATGTGGGGATATAAAAAGAAATTACCACTGTGTTAAAGAATCACAAAAAAAAGCCATTCAAGTACCAGAGGTCACTCTTTTAGATAATCTTCACTCTCCTCTCACAACTCAAGAAAATTGGCTCTGTGGACACTATGTGACTTTACCTGTCACCCCACTCGACAGTGCAGCTCACATCAGAGCCTGAGTGTAACTCTTAGCACCAAACTAACACGGTACTCTTCAAGAGGTAACAAGAAATCCAAATTCAGCCAAATACATGACATTGCCTGGAGCAACCATACATAACTTCTATGCACTTTGTAAGTTAATCGAGGGAAAATCTGACCGAAACCTAGAACACCTGTATGCCATTCCTCTCAAGGGATCAGAAAACACAATCAGACGCTGTCGCCCCAGCTCACTGACTTTGGGTTCTTCCCCTAATGCCAACAGATGATAGTAACCTGAAATCATTTGCTCATTATTCTAACCAATAGGAGAAAAAGTCACTGGGCACCTGGGTGGCTCAATGGGTTAAGCCTCTGCCTTCGGCTCAGGTCATGATCCCAGAGTCCTGGGATAGAGGCCTACATTGGGCTCCCTGCTGGGTGGGAAGACTGCTTCTCCCTCTCCCACTGCCCCTGCTTGTGTTCCCTCCTCTCTCTCAGTCCAATAAATAAAAAATCTTAAAAAACAAAAAAGAAAAAGAAAAAGGCATCAATGCCACCAATACCGGATTAAGTCACATTAGGACCCATTTATGAGCTGGGAAAGACCAAAATGCCATGTTTAGGGGATCCTGGGAAACGTTATCACATGACCAACTTAACAACACTCTAGCTTTCATGTGTTCACTGCCACTGTAGAAACCCTTCCTCAAGTCCAGAAAAAAAGAAATCTATTGTAAAAGATTTTAAAATTACAAACTACTAGTAAAATAAAACTTGACCGTGTCCTCTGGGCTTATTAAATTACTACAATGATTAGTGGTCAAATGGCTATAAAAATGGTCAAAACGCTACAAGATTATCAAGTTATTAAATTCAACCTAAAAAGACACAGTTGAGAAAACATATGAGGTATCATTAATGCATTTGCCCTTCCATTCTGAAAATGTACTGGAAAAATAATAAAACATCTTTTTCCAATTCCAGATTTTTACAAGCCTGCGAGTATCTTTAGGCTAGTTTGCATAAAGTAAAATGAAAGATACTCGTTTCACCTATGAACAGTGTCAAACCATTTTGTTTTATTTTAAATAATCTCTACCCCCAACGTGGGGCTGGAACTCATGACCGCGAGATCAAGAGTGGCATGCTCTACTGCCTGCCCCCCCATCAAAGCCTTTTAAATGCTTAATGTTAAAATTTCTTTACAAACATTAAGCAATGACATTAAAAACAAAAGTACTTTCCCTGTAGGCTAATGTAGCCTATTTCTATAGGTCATCATTTAAACTGATTGTTAGCTGAATTACATAAAACAAAAACTAAAAGACTAAAATTAAGAAGACAAGAGAGCTGGAGGGTTGTAATGAAGAATCCCAGCAATCTATTATACTAATCTCAACAAAAACTCTGAAACCAAGGCCCAGGGGAAAGGGCAAGAGAGCTTTTCTTTAGTGTCAAGACTGCTTCAATCACAGTCCAACTTTATTTTACAACATAAAGGATTTAAGAGGATAAACATATTTTATAAAAGTAACCTCATTAACCATAAACAAAAAAAAATAACAAAGACAAATCTAGGAGAGTATGTGCAAACAAGACAAGCTATTGAACAGACTGTGTATATTAAAAAGTGGTTTCCCATTTCTCTCCAGCGACAAATAAGTTTAATCTATAAATGTGAACAAATACAAAGAGATGAATTTAATTATTTGTGATAATAAAATATCACACCATACATTCTAGGTAAAGACTAAGCCACTTCATATATTTACTAATCAATCTTTGGATGTTTTAAATCCTGTGAAACACGGAATGAAACCACAGGAACCGGTATGAACTTGACCACATCCTCCATAGTCTTTTCCACTCTTTGCTGCAAAAAAGTGCAATTTCTTTTGTGAAGTATGAGAAAATGTTATTCTTGACCTCAAAATCATTGCCACAAAGGACCAAAATTACTTACTGCTTTGTAGCAAAAATATCAAACAAAGCTCTAAGTATTTGCCTCTTCTGACAGTCAGTTCTGGCAGACCAAACACTGTCATTCTAATTATCATGGCATTTCCACATTAGAAGCAACCACTTTTGTGTTAAAAGACATATATTTCAGGAGGTTTCAAATTCAAGCCAAACTAAAAATGTTTACATCATCAATGCTAAAAGACTTTAGGATAAATTTCTTTTTTTTTTTTTTTTAAACTTTCTTTTTATTTATTTATTTCACAGCGGGAGAGAGATCACAAGGAGGCAGAGAGGCAGGCAGAGAGAGAGAGAGAGAGGGAAGCAGGCTCCCTGCCAAGCAGAGAGCCCGATGCGGGCCTCGATCCCAGGACCCTGAGATCATGACCTGGGCCGAAAGCAGAGGCTTTAACCCACTGAGCCACCCAGGCGCCCTTTAGGATAAATTTCAAAATATCCTAACGTGCGGGAGTTGTTACGTGGGAACAAGTTAAGTTTGCCAGTTACTGGCAACTTAAGTTACGCTGCCAGTACTAACTAACCCAAGCGCCTACCACACCTTGAAAAAAGGCGGCTACTGTCCCTACTCAAAATGTGTATTTAAAAAAGCCCCTTCTTCTTTTTGCAATGTATTTACAAATATACCTAATTTGGTATACCAAATATACCAGCACAGACTTCAGAGCTAAAATATATTACAGCATCCTGAATGCTGAAAGCATTAACAGAATATGCAACAAATTGTCTGGTAGTTTTATGTGCAACACAATTCAATAGTAATGTCTTCACAATACAATTTGACACCTAGCATTTAAAAATCAAAATAAACTAGACACTATATCCCTTTTGAAATTACGTAGAATTACCCCACACGTGTCAAATTAATGGATAGCAGTTTTCATCCATGGATCCAGGTCCCAACTCCTCTAAAACTCTAATTTCTACATAAACAATTGGAAGTTCATTACGTGACTCTTTAGCAGCTATAAAATTCAAAACACAAAAATTACAAAAACTAACCTACTCAATCATCCGGAGCCTGTGAACATGCCGGTAACATTTCTAAGATAAGCACAATAATTAAACAATGATGAACAGCAAAGCCTACTTACTGACTCTATTTTCAGAACATACCCAGAATTCACCCACTTTTATCTCCACTGCCTCTGCCCTGTTCTAAAACACCTAGCCTTCAGCCTTGGGTAGCCCAACGCAGGAACAGCCTTCTGCGCTGATGGTCTCACTCTACCCTCGTTGGCTCTTGGTCTTTCACAAAGCAGCCTTGTTTCTTCAAAGGGAAGGACAGAACACGCTGCTCCTCTGGATCAAAACCCTCCAGGACTTGCCTATCTCGTTCACGCCTAAATCCTACTACCTTACTCCCAAGGTATGTACTCAGTGCTTGGTATTTGCGCAATGATTAAACGAATACTTGCAAAGTGCAGTCCTTAAGTATAAGCAGCAGCCAAGTTATTTACGAAGGTCCTATGCATGAATATCATGAAAAAGGATTCCAACAGAGGATGACAAGTAATCTGGCTACTGAAGCTCTAACACAGTGTTCTCCGTGCAGAGTCCTGTGCCAACTATCTGCAGAACTGCACCTCTGTGTTGAAGTACTTATGTGTTTCCACGGACAGGAGAAAGAAAATGTACTTCAAACAGTTTTACTTGAAAAGATGAAGGATAAAGTTCTAAATGAATCTCTTTACAATCAATGTAAAGACAAACGTGGGGTGAAGAAACAAACAGGTTAGGCCACAGCACAACGGACATGTGCGAAAGGCTCAAGTTGGGGGACCAAGGCCCTAAAAAAGTGTGTAGGAGGGAACCTCTTCAGAACAGAAGATCCCTGTATTACCGTGCCTGTGACAGCTCAAACAATTCTGAAATCAGATTTTCTCTCCACGTATCAAAGACCTGTCAGGTGTCTGACTTTATCCCCAAATGGGTGCACGGTGTTTACTAAATGAAGGCAATCATGGTCCCCTTATTCCAAAGGCGACTTCCCAAACCTAAGTCACACAAGGGGGAATGTGTACCACTGACTTCAAGGACAAATGGATCACCACAAATGGGAGAGCACAACTCCAATCATGCCACCAGCAGTGGTAAGGACTATGATCCCAGATGATGTGTCTGCATCAATGCCAAATTAGCCTCTTTGCATCTCCACGTGATTTCAAATACAGAGATCAATGAAAAAGTGCTGTGGAAAACTAACAAACTTACTTAATGACAAGTTCTTTTCTTTCTTTTCTATAAACTATTTGAGAGATGCAGAAAGATACAATGGGAGAAATAAAGGAGGATCCTAATCAAGTAGGATTACCTTCATTTATCTTCTTTTATTTTTTTTTAAAGAGTTTATTTATTTATGTGAAAGAGAGAGAGAAAAAAAAAAGAAAGAGAGAGAGAGAGAGAGAGAGAGAGAGAGAGAGAGAAAGCACAGCAGGGGGCGCAGCAGGAGAGAAAAAAGCAGGTTCCCCACTGGGACTGGATCCTAGAACCCCAGGACCATCCATGACCAGAGCCAAAGGCAAACGGCTCAGCCAACTGAGCAACCCAGGTATCCCTTTTCTTCTTTTCCTAAGCAAAACTAATTTCATTCTCTAGATACACCTTTCCTTTTAAACTTGCTTTGTTCATGAAAGGCGGGGATTTTTCAAGCTCAAAATCTCAAAACATTTTTTCAGGTCACTTATTTAAACCAAACTGAACAAAAAAACCACCCTCCTATTTCAATGCCTGTGTACTTTTTTTCTTTTATAAGGATATATACATTTTGTCTCACCATCAATATTTAACTAATTTCTACCATTTTGCAATCATCTTTCCAGAAAAAATATACACTATATACTTATCAAACATATGTGCAAGTTAGTTCTCATTTGACCTTCCTTGTTAATATCACACTTACCTTCCTTCAAACAAACCTGGCATTTCACTGCGGTTCTGAACATAAAGACATTCTACTACTATTGATAAATTCAGCTGGGTAAAGCAAACTTCTGGCACTGTCTTAAAATTCAAAGAAATAGCATTTATCACCCTCCTCCACAGAGTCAAAACTGAAAAGACTGACACACTTTAGGGTCATGATCCATTTACTTCATGATTATCTTTAAAGGTCTTGTGCTATAAAAGCTTTATTTTCTAAACAATTTTAACAACCTTTATCTACTTTAAGCATTCATAAATCCACTAGGTTACTAGTCCTATTTTAAAGTTTTATTCTAGGGGCGCCTGGGTGGCTCAGTGGGTTAAGCGTCCCTCTTGGTTCTGGCTCAGGTCATGATCTCAGGGTCATGAGACTGAGTCCCACAGCCAGCTCACACTCTGAGGGAGCCTGCTTAAGACTCTCTCTCCCTCTCCCTCTGGCCCCTCCCCAACCCCTGCTCTCCCTCGCTCATAAAAAAGTTCTATTCTAATTATTTTAATAATCATCTATTTTTTCCTACCTCTACAGAAAAGACAAAGTTCTTAGTGTGTGTAATATTTACATGCTCTTAAGATGTCCTTCTCCGATAACAGAGGTTTGTAACTAAAAAGCAATTAAATTTGAGTGTTTAATGCTGACTACAAACAATTCAAAATTGCTTTCAGGTGAGTAAAATTGTATTTATGATACCAGAGATATGTATGTGATATTGATGATACAATATCATGATATCATATTGTGATATTATTGATACACATGAAGTATGAAATAAATTTTCATGAGAATCATCAACTTAGGGCGCCTGGGTGGCTCAGTGGGTTAATGCCCCTGCTTTCGGCTCAGGTCATGATCTCAGCGTCCTGGGATCGAGGCCCGCATCGGGCTCTCTGCTCAGCAGGGAGCCTGCTTCCTCCTCTCCCTGTCTCTCTGCCTGCCTCTCTGCCTACTTGNTATTTCAGAAGCAATGAAGACAAACATTTTGAGTAGTATAAAATAGCCAAACATGATAAATAACCAAATGACAAAGGAGACAGGTTATTAAAAGAGAAAGAGATAAAATTAAGAAAGGTTAGGCTGCAGGGAAAAAACCCCAAAACGTGAAGTACCAAGATGTGTGGTTATGGGGGGGTGGGGGGTAGGGGAACGGGATGGACCTATGGAAATGTGATATACGTGAATTTTAAATGTCCGTTATAATGTTGTATATGCTGAAAACATCTAATTTTGTAAAACTATATACATACATGTGTATTTATTATATATAAAATTACTGTTATGTGTATACACAATAAACTGACATCTAGCCCTGAGTTTAGGGACTTTAGCACAGGGCATGGGAGTAAATGAAACGTCACATACTGCAATTTATTGTAGTGTTTCAGTATGTTGCCTTAGGAAAGAAGTACTTAGGGGGCGGAGGAAACCTTAGAGGAATAGTGTGAGACGTTAACTGAAAAGGAAAAATATCAACATGCATTTAGTACTTATTAGATCTGAAAGGTGATACTGTTAATAATCCTATTAGCTGGATTTATACATAATTCTGGCTCATCTGCATTCATGCAGTACCCTGGAAGACAAAACTAGGTTTGAAGCCACTTTAGCTAAAGATATTACTTAACAATCTATTCGTTGTATTGCTTCAAAAGTTGTTTTTAAAGACAGATTCTGCATTAGCCTTTCACAGTTTTCTAGGGGCAAACGTGAAGAATGACAAACTGACTCTCCACACTTTCCTTTCCATATCCCTGAGGTACCAGTTAACTCTCTTCCATCACGGCCCAACCACAGGTTCTAAAATCTGTTCTCGTGTGCATCACGTCTGGTCATAGTTTTCATTTATTTTCGGTTCCCGGTGACAGGAAAGGATAGCTCGGTCCACCTGTGGGCCACCGCTCAGTGCTCACGGCCTGCTCTGCTGTCTAGAACTCCCACAGCATGGGCTGCGCTCCCGGGATGTGGGCTGCTTCGGTCACAGATACACATTTATGCTTCAATTCTTTTCACAAGTTTCCGTTAAGAATGAATGAAATGCACACTTAGCGATGTGAATGTGACAAAGAGTTTTATGACCAGAAGTAAACTTTTGGAATCAAGGCTTTTAGGTAACTAACCTTCAATAGTCACCTCAACTTCAGGGTCCTCACTTGTTTCTGAAGGGACATGCTGAGTAGAATCTTGAAAAAAATAAAATTCTAAAATGACATTCATTATAAAGCACTTTCTGTATGTTCCAACATTTCACTGATTTTGTTAACTCCAAAAGCAGCCTACAAGAAAATTTTTACTGGCATTTGAATTCAGCTCATAGTTGTTAGGTTAAAATATCTGACCCTTTTCATTGCAAACAGGGATGAGACAAAACAAAAAGAAAAACTCTGGGAAACTATTTGATCATACCAAATTACTTGCACTAAGCATTCATGGACTCAAAAACCTTAGATTTTAGAAGGGGATTACAATGCTGTCACTATTCTTTTCCTGCTGTAACTAGAAAATGCTAGGATAAACACAAAGTCTTTCTCTTTTGTTTACTATTGCTCTTCTCCTTTCAGAAATCCTAGGAGTGGTTTACATCGTTAAATAAAACCACAATCAACGTTTTGCTTTGGGGACCTTCGTATCAAGACAATGACTGGGACAGATGCACACAGGACTCTATCCCCTAACTTGATATGGGACTTAGATATTTTATTTATATTTGTGTTACTACACATAACAAATGTACATCGGAATGTTAGTGCTAGAAAGCTCAGCTGGAGAGTATCCTCATTAACTCTCTTTTCATTTTGCAAAGGTTGAGAGATTAATTGATTTGCCAAAGATCATGTTCACTTGTTAGTAAAGGAATAAAGACCAGAACCCAGGTTCGACTCAACTCTGTTCATACTGCAGTGTGACAATAAAAATCTCAAACATCAAGTATTTCGAAGCCTAGTATCTGATGACAGCATTGTGGACTAGGGAGCAACGCAGACTGCCTGAAGCAACTGAAGACAGCCTGGGCCCGCTGTGGCCTGCACACAGGTGGCTCCCTGTTGCACGCAGACCGCCTACCTAAAACAGAGTTGTTGTTACAGAGGAAACAGCTAATTACCCCTAAACATTAAAAAAAAATTTTTTTTTCATCCACACAATTTTCTATAAAAAGTTCTCAAAAAGAAATGTAAAATATTGTTGAAAATAAGCACCTCGATATTTTTTGCAAGAAATGTACTTCAGTTAAAAACCCTAACTCTAAAATTGAATTTGGAAAGCTTAGCCAACATTCCAGGGTCCTTAAGACCTCCCTCTCCTCAAAAGAGGGTAGAAATCAAATGACTTTAAAAAGTTAAGTAAAAAGCAAATATAAGGAATAAAAACTTATCATATAGACTTCCTTTTTATTCCAGTAAAAAAAAGGGGGGGCACAACATGACCAGTTTATGAGAGAAATCATAATACTAAAACAAGAGTCAGGTACCTTACGCAGTCATTTTCTTTGGGAGAAACCTACAAGAACTCTTAGAGCTACATAAACTGCTGAGAAAGAGGAAGCCATTCAGCAAGGTAATAGTAGTTTCACTTAGGACTGAAAGAATTTAAAGAGCCATACCACAATTAAAAACTTCTTCAATGCCACAACTGACTGAAGGAGGACTGGCTGGGAAACAGACAGAGGAGTTCCACGGGGTAGTTGTGGGGATAGAAATAAGCAGAGAGAAAATCCCTCCTTTATTTATCTTATGCGGAAATACTACTCTACTTTAAAAAATGGTTCCATTAAATAATATGTCGAAGAATGAAATATGAACAGAGGCCAGTCATATTTTTAGGTCTACTATACTGAAGCCATTCTTTCTCAAGGGATCCTTAACATGGCACAAGATGACCAGGATAAAAGGGCAGCATTTTGCATCATGAAGAGTTTTACTTACCACTTCCATTTTCATCCCCATATGCTTTATTACTCAGTAGGGTAAAATATGTGTATTACATCTTAGGACTAAAAAAAATAAACCTGTTGGCTAAGAAGGCATACCATAACAATCACCTTTTGGGTTCCAAATAAGGTGTTTTAAGGGTAATATTTAATAGAGAACAAACACAATACGAATACTGCAAATCAAAAATCCCTTTATATCTAACCTTCTGCTGGTACTTCCATTTCTGTTCCTTCATTGCCTTCTGAAGAATGATGGCTTCCTAAAGAGAAAATAAACCACATATACTACACCCGTAAAAACGTACATTGAAAGAAGAGAAACTAGGTAACAGTGCAAATCATTTTAACACTTAATCATACAACATATACAAACTGATTAACTCTTCTGCAGTTAATTCCAACAATGTGATCTAATTCAGAAAAACATGTAACACTTCTATTTGAAAGCACAAAAAATTATTTAAAAATGTAAACAGATAAAGTAAACCTAAGTAGGTTTGGGGATTTAATATTATCTACTGTAACTATACACTAAAAATACTGATAGATGTTGGAATTTGAGATACAGAACAATTATGGTTCAAGATACCATGCTCATCTGTCAATGACGCACACACAAAAACACAAATCAGAGTAAATGCTATCTTTGCCCACAGACTCTATTAAAGTCTACACAAACAAGTTCAGGTTTGCTGTGAAATGTTTCCTGCTTTCCATTTTTACAATGGTGGAAGCTATGGAAACGCCATCCCCATTATTTAATCAAAGTGGTACTAAAAGGAAACTCGTAAGTTAAAATTTAAGATACTACCTTTAGTCTCAAAAGCATTTTAATTCAGGTAATATAATCTGCCTGCTTCTAAAAACTGGAACATAAAGCAATGTATCAGGTTAGGCAGTCACAAGGTAAACAGGCTCATCCTACTAGAGCAGAAGTTTTACTCATAAATAGGAAAGAAGTAATCTACAACATTAGAGAGCCACTTAGGATTAATTGCCCAAACTGCCCCAGAATATTCATCCTCTGTCCTTAAATGTCTGAGCTGCAAACATGGAAAAAGCTGAAATCACTGCCTTCATGGATCAATAAATACATTACCTAGGAGTAAGAATAAATCACACAGGGGAAGCAAAATCCAATAGGCCATCCCCTGATAAATGAACTCAGAAGCTATACTAAAGGTGTGACCCCTCAGGCATAGGTTTTAAGTATATTTTATCTTGATTTTTAAAAAGCATCAATTAGTTTCAAAACCTGCCATTCAATGTCTAGTACCTTTTAATTAAAAATGCCATACTAAGGTCAAATACTCTGGGCTTTTAAATGTCTAGCTTTATGAAGCCATAATTATCTTGGGATTCTCTTCCACTTACTCTTTATTATAAAAACTCACCTGAGCTCAAAATGCTAGGTAAATCTATAAATCTAGAGCCATGAATTATTCTTTAATTAACTTTTAAACTAAGCTTTCTCAACACACAGTGCCTCTCCCCAACACCTTTAACGTTAACATCCAAATTCATGGAGCATTGGCTTCTTTGACTGTAAAGTCAAAGAAAACAAAGATGTGAGGTCAAAGGAATGCGAGATAATGGAGCAGAGAACAGTATTTAATGAGGAAAGGGTGGGTAAAGAATAACAAGCTAAGGAGGTTGTTCCACCCTAGTATAACAAAGAGTGCATGTCAACAATGATTCTGTGTCCTTTCTGTTCTTTTTTTAAATCTGAAATAAGCAATTACATTTACAGTCAAGGTAACACTAAAAAAAAAAGATCCTACTTGACCACAGCCAGAATAGACAGAAGTAAAAGCCATCACAAACAGCCTACCATCAAGTTAGGGCACACTACAAAATTTCCCAGAAAAGTATTCAATTAATAAACTTAGGGATTTATTTACAAAGTGATATTTCACAAATCTTTCTAAAAACTAAGTATCAACATGACCTTATCGAAATTTACATTACTAACTATACAATAAACACTGTATTTCTGACTATTCTGATATAAGGTATAAATGTGTACTTTACCTTAAATATGAAAGTGTGTCATGTACCCATTTCGAGATTCATTACTAGATTCACAAAAGGGAAAATTGGTTTTGAAAAATTGTTGCTTGTGAAGTTCATTTATGTTTAAAAAAAAGGCCAATACATTTTCTTTTTCCTTTTCCATTTAGAAAAGTAACAATACAGATATTAACACTAAAACACAGTCTGTCCAATATAAAGAACATCACATCAGAACAGTATGTGGGAAAACGGAAGCAGAAAGGTTATACCTTGTAAAGACTTCGAAAGGGGGAGTTTGTCATCAACATCATCAGTTTCGGAAGGGCCTGCTTTGGAATACAAAGATAATACTTCAAAAGTAATCCCAAAAATGTATTTTGGGTCACTTTAGTAAACAAGTTTGGGTGAGGGATATGGAGTAATACAGCCTTTTCATGAACAAAAAAAAGGCAAAATGAAAAAAAAATATGACAAAATGAGTGGCGTCAATTCATGGTCTTAGTGAATGGAAAAGGTGTACTCAGATAAATTCGTTTGTAGACAGTCCAAAGAAATTTTGAAAATGACCAGACGTATATGAATTGAATGGGAATGAAATGTCTAAAACGGTGGACATGGTGGGTCTTTCTACCCAGCAGAAGGTTGGTTCCTAACGGCAAACTGCAACTTTCACTTCACACAGACTGTAATTGCAGATTTATCACACGAGGTGTATTTCTTCCTTCCTTTACAAATACTTAATTTTTTGTCATGCTGAAGAACACTGGAGAATCAAACTGTTATACCCTCCTGAGAATCTCTAAAATCATGTAATTAAACTATCAGTAAGCCTGAATCTCTACTGAAACAGAAAGAAGACAAACTAACAGTTATTAATTCGTAATTCCCCTTTCCTACAGATTCATAGGATTCTTTAGTAACCTCACATTGCTCTTCCTAGTTATTAATACAGAAAGTATTTTGAGTTAACTAAACCTTCATAGAACGCTATAAAGATTTTGACAACACTTTACACGTAGTATCAAGCTTGTTAATGATGAGAGTAAACAATCTAAAACAGACAATTGAATGGCTACTTAAAAGAAACATTCTTAAGGGTGTGAGCTCAAGTCCTCTGATGACGAAAGGGAAGAAAACAACAACAACAACAACGTTCTTGTACTAAAATGAATACAAGACACTTCACTATCTCTGAGCACGGGATAGTACTGTAAAACTTTTGAAAAGTACCACTAACTCAGGAGAAATTTTAAAAAGACCCAAACTACACATTATAAGAACATGTCGTAGACGAAAACAATTTCAGAAAATGCACAAACTGTATCTGAAATTTCAACTAAGAGGAAGATGCTGAATGAAAGAGACTTGAATTCAAATGCCAGATTCACTCTTCGTAGTCATAAACTCCTGGGTAAACAATACATGAAAAACAATTAAATGATAGCTAAGGGTGTTGCTTAAACTCTAAGTTCGGCTTTAGCTGCTTTCTTAAGTCTGGCTCTGTAGTATTCTCACTATTGTTTTGCTCTAGGCTTTTAAAAAAGCTCTAGGCTTTTAAAGGTCCTCTTTAACACAAAGTACATTTCTGTAGAATTTTTAATGTATAGGATTTCTATTTTAAATAACCTGTTCACCTCTGAATTCTAATTACACTAATTATATTATGTTCAGAGAATTTACGGTTCTCTATGAACAAGGATAAAGTCAATTTTTGTAAAAGATTCATGCTTTGTAAATTTATGTGCTTGGTGCTGAGTTCTACGTGTGCCATCAAATTAGCTGAAGTTTCTAAACTGTAGAATGCAAATTTTCTACTTATAATCTATAGGTATTCATCAGTGTGGTGTTTTAGTTATTGACAGTCACTTGTTAGAATCTTCCACATGACTGGAGGGCCTTGGGTGGCCCCGTGGTTAAGCATCTGCCTTCAGCTGGTCATGATCCCAGGATTGACTGAGCCCCTGCTCAGCAGGGAGCCTGTTTCTCCCTCTGCCTGCCACTCCCCCTGCTTGTGCCCGCACTGTCAAATCAATAAATAAAACCTAAAAAAAAACAACTCCCACGTGACTGAGATCTGTAAATTTATCACAACTGCATCAAGTCTTTATTTCTATTTTGAGACCATATTGTAAGGTATGTATACAAAGGTGTCTGTCTGCGTCTGTGTGTATACATACATCCTCGCATAGATATACACGGACACATATATGCCCATGTATACAGTATAGATTAATAACCACTACTACATCAACCCAGTTACTTATTAGTAATATATCATGTAGCTTAACTTTTTATACCTATTACTTTTTTCTTCTTTGGCCTCAAATTAATATTGTTGAACTTGATTTCTAGTAATTAATATTTGCCCAGGATACCTTCACAGATCACTATCCTCTCAAACTACCTATGATGTTTAATTTTAGCTATGTATGTTTTAATACATATACATACATTTTATTCACTCTAAGCACACTCAAAATGCGAGTGATGTCTACCCGGTCATGAAAATCAAACATTCCTAATGCTCACATCTGAGGACCACTATCCTAGGGAAACACTGACAAGTGTACAAAGATATGTCGGAGGCTATTTTAAAATGCCAAAAGTTTTGGAAGAAAACATAAATGTCCTATGTAGAAGAATGAACGAATGAGCTACAGTATAATGTGCAACAATACTATTAAATATACAAGTGACAAAACAAGTAAATCTCAAAAACATACTGAATGAGGGACATACAAGAACATGTACATAACAACATACATATTATGATACCATTTGTGTCAAGCTTAAAAATTAAGAAAATACTAAATATAAAATGTATGCACACAGACACTTCTGTGGGAATAGGTATGCAGTAAAGGCATAAAATCCTTATGGGTAAAGAGGCACCTGGCTGGCTCAGTCAGTTAAGCATCTGACTCTTGATGTCAGCTCAGGTCAGGATCTCAGGGTCATAAGATAGAGCCCTGGACTAGGCTGGGCATGGAACCTGCTTAAGATCGATTCTCTCTCTACTCCTCTGCCCTTCCAGGCCCCCAAAAGGAACCCAAACAAACCTGTATCGGTAAGGACGACCCTCAATTTCAAGAAAATGGTTAACTTGGAGGAACAAAAAAGGAAAGTAGAAATTTGGGAGAGCCCAAAGAAGGGTGTCAATTATATATTCAACATGTTCTACTACGCTGGCGGTTGGTGGGGGAGAGATGTCAAAAGACTAAGATGCCATAAACCTGGGCTTATGTACGTTATATCTTTAGGTTTCAATATTTCACTTTAAAAGAAAGTATTTTACAAATACAATACAGCAATGCAAATAAGTTATCTACAAGCACACCTAACAAATCCCGTTTTATAAAAGAAGCCTAAGGGTCCCTGGCTGGATCATTCGGTGGAGTGTGTGACTTCTGATCCTGGGGTTGTAAGTGCAAGCTCCAAACTGGGTGTAGAGATTACTTTAAAAAATAAGTTAAATAAATAAAAATATTTTTTAAAAAATGAAGCCTAAAACAATAGTACATGCAAGGGGCACCTGCAAGGTGGCTCAGTCGTTAAGCGTCTGCCTTCGGCTCAGTTCATGATCCCAGGGTCCTGGGACTGAGCCCCACATCAGGCTCCCTGCTCAGCGGGGAGCCTGCTTCTCCCTCTCCCGATCCCACTCCCCCTGCTTGTGTTACGTCTCTCGCTGTGTCTCTATCAAATAAATAAATAAAATCTAGAAAAAAAAATAGCACATGCGAAAGGATTCCACTTACGTGAAACTTTTAAAGCCAGACAATACTAATGTAGGTTGCTACAGGTCAGGAGAAGGGTTACCACTGGAAGGGGTGCCTAGAAAGGAGCCCAAGGGAAGGAGCTTATAAGGATACTGGCACCTAACAGCCCTTCAGAAAGCACGAAAGGAGAAACAGACCCAGAGTCAGTTGGACACTTCAATACTGTTTAGAACTGTTAGAACAAGCAGACAGAAATAGCAGTAGGGATAGCAGACCTAAATGACTATCAACCAACCTTAACAAAGTTAAAATAACTGAAATTATACAAAGAGTATTTTCCAACCATCACAGAAAAAAATGATAATCAGTAATAGAAAGATACCCGAGAAGTCCACAAGTATGTGGAAATTAATACTACACACTTTTTTTTTTTAAGATTTTATTTTTTATTTATTTCACAGAGGGAGAGAGATCACAAGTAGGCTGAGAGGCAGGCAGAGAGAGAGGAGGAAGCAAGCTCCCTGCTGAGCAGAGAGCCCGATGCGGGCCTCGATCCCAGGACCCTGAGATCATGACCTGAGCCGAAGGCAGGGGCTTAACCCACTGAGCTACCCAGGCGCCCAATACTACACACTTCTCCTGCTACAACCCAGGAATCACAATACTGGGTATCTACCCCAAAAATATAAAAACACTAATTCAAAGGGATACATGCAACCCTTTGTTTACTGCAGCATTACTTACATTAGCCAAATTATGGAAGCATCCCAAGTGTCTATCGACAGATGAATGGAAAAAGAAATTATGGAATATAGAGCTAATGGAATACTATTCAGCCACAAAAAATGAAATCTTGCCACTTGCAATGACATGGATTGAGCCAGAATATTATGCTAAGCAAAATAACTCAGTCAGAGAGAGACAAATATCCTGATTTCACTCATGTGAAATTTCAGAAGCAAACCAAACGAGTAAAGGAGTAAAAATAACAGAAAGACAAAGGGAGAAACAGACCCTTAACTACAGAAACGCAAAGATGGTTTCCAGAGGGAGGTGGGCAGGGGGATGGGAGAAATAGGTGACAGGGATTAAGGAGCACACTTGTCAGCGATGAGCACTGGTATTGTATGAAAGTGTTGAATCAATATACTGTAAACCTGAAACCAATATGACACTGTTAACTAACTAACTGTTAGTATGTTAACTAAACTGGAATTAAAATAAAAATTTACTTAAACTATACACCTCTACAAAAACCACAGGACAAAGAAATCACAAGGAAAATCAGAAAATATTTTGAATTGAATGAAAATAAATACAAATTAAAGTCTGTGGGGTAGAGCTAACTGATGCTTAAGAGGGAAATTTATGGCATTAAATGCTTATATTAGAAAAGATCGCAAGTCAAGGATTTAATCTTCTATCTTAAGAAACATAAAATAAAAACAAATTAAAATTAACACACAAGAAAAAAGAAAGAAAGAAACTTAAGGGGGTGCCTGGGTGGCTCAGTCGGTTAAGCCTCTGCCTTCGGCTCAGGTCATGATCCCAGGGTCCTGGAATCGAGCCCCGCATCAGGCTTCCTGCTCAGCGGAGAGCCTGCTTCTCCCTCTCCCTCTGCCTGAAGCTCTGCTTACTTGTGCTCACTTTCTCTCTCTCTGTCAAATAAATAAATAAAATCTTAAAAAAGAAAGAAAGAAAGAAAGAAAGAGAGAAAGAAAGAAAGAAAAAGAAAGAAAGAAAGAAAGAAACTTAAGAGCAAAAGTCAGGGTGCCTGGGTGACTCAGTGGGTTAAAGCCTCTGCTTTCGGCTCAGGTCATGATCTCAGCGTCCTGGGATCGAGGCCCGCATCAGGCTCTCTGCTCAGCGGGGAGCCTGCTTCCTCCTCTCCCTGTCTCTCTGCCTGCCTCTCTGCCTACTTGTAATTTCTCTCTGTGTGTCAAATAAATAAATAAAATCTTTAAAAAAAAAAAAAAAAGAGCAAAAGTCACTGAAGGTAAAAGCTGGATCTCTGAGAAAAACGAAAAATTACGTAAAAGCTCTAGCACTGGACCAGTGGTTCTCCATTGCTAGGGACCAGGTCCCCACTCCACAGGGACTGATTATGTCACATAATTGTGCCAGTTTTGATGGTCACAGCTAGGGAGATACTACTGGTACTTAGTGGGTAAAGGCCAGGAAAGCTACTAAACCTTCTACAATTCATAGCACAAAAGAGATACCCGCAACAGTGAACTGTTTGACCAAAATGTCAATATTGATAAGCTTGAGAAACTCTGAGCCAGAGCAACCAAGAAAAATAGACACACACAAAATTAAACTGAAAATGGGAGGGGCATCACTATAGACCTTGCAAATATTAAAATAAAAGAAGAACACTTAAGGCAAAGTAGACAGATTCCCTAAAAGACACAAACTGCTTAAGCTCAATCAAGAAGAAATACGTAACCTGAACAGCCGACAACTACTAAAAGGAACTTAAAAATTAGGGCGCCTGGGTGGCTCAGTGGGTTAAAGCCTCTGCCTTCAGCTCAGGTCATGATCCCAGAGTCCTGGGATCGAGGCCCGCATCGGGCTCTCTGCTCGGCAGGGAGCCTGCTTCCTCCTCTCTCCTCTCTCTCTGCCTGCCTCTCTGCCTACTTGTAATCTCTCTCTCTGTGTCAAATAAATAAATAAAATCTTTAAAAAAATAAAATAAAATAAAATAAAAAAATTAAAAAACAGACCAAATTAAAAACTTTCCATTATGGAAACCAAAAGGTCTAGGTGGCTTCACTGGCAAATTTCACCAAACACTAAAGAACAGAATAGTACCAATTCTACAAAAACACTCTTCCATTACATCATTTCCCAATTCATTATACCGAGGCTAGGATTAACCAAAACCAAATACATTACAAGAAATGAAGTCTTCTGACTCATGTAGTTTAAGAACAATCAATAATACACAGAAAGAACACATTATAACCAAATAGGGTTTATTATTCCAGTAATGCCTGGCTGGTTTAACATCTGAAAATTAGTATCAATCACCATTTTAACAGAGTAAACAAGAAATACCCATATAATCGTCTCAAGAGATATAGAAAAGACCTTCTACAAATTCGACATCCAATCACTATAAGCACTGAACATAAGAGAACTTCCTTGAACTGATGAAGGGCATCTCCCAAAACCCCACAGCTATTATACTGAAAGATTTGGATGTCTACGCTCACCGCTCCTGTTCAACACAACACCAGAGGGTCCCAGACAGCGCAATTAACACAAGGAAAAGGAAGGAATGACATTGTCTACTTAGAAAATCCTAAGGAGGGCGCCTGTGTGGCTCAGTCGGTTAAGCTGCTGACTTTGGCTCAGGTCATGATTCCAGGGTCCTGGGATCGAGTCCCACAGGAGGCTCCCTGCTCAGCGGAGAGCCTGCTTCTCCCTCTCCCTCCCGCTCTGCCTACTTGTGCTATCTCTGTGAAATAAATAAATAAAATCTTAAAAAAAAAAAAAGAAAAGAAAGAAAAAAGAAAGCAAGAAAGTCCCAAAGATTTTACTATAAGTTGCTAGAACTAGTAAATGAATTTTAACTGAGTCACAAGATACAAGGTCAGTACCTAAAAATCAACAGTAATTCTATGGATTGGCCATAGTTGGAAGCTAAAATGTAAACGAACAGTACCATTTTCAGTAATGACAAAAAATTTTAAATATTTAGATGTAAATCTTACAAAATGTGCACTACAGGATCTCTTTGCTGCAAACAAAGCTCTGATGAAAGAAATCTAGGAAAAGCTAAATAGGTAAGAGATAGAAAGTGATGTTCATGAACCAAAAGATAGAGCATAAAGGGAATTAGCCTGAATCTCTATCAATATCCCCAGTTTTTAACAAATCATCAAGCTGATTTTTACAACTGATACGAAAAGATAAAGAAGCTAAAATAGACAAAATAATTTTGAAAAAGAATAATAATTTTGTAGGACTCCCACACTCTGATTTCAAGACTTACTATAAGCTATAGTACTCAACAGCTATAAAGTTGGCAAAAAGACACACAGAGATCGATGGAATAGAATATTCAGAGACATAAAAGTAATGCAATGGAAAAGAACAGTTTTTCAACAAATGCTACTGGAAAACTTGAATATCCATATGCGTAAGTTTGAACCAAATATCTTCCATACCATACAAAAATTAGGCCAAAACGGATTAAAGACCCAACTGTAAAACTACAAAATTTTTATAAAATGTAGAAGATACACATTTTCTAGCTCTTACCTTCTTCACCTGCACCTAAGGTACTACCATTTCAAGCAGTCTTTCCCTCTACAAACATCTGATTTCTAACCCCTCATTTTTCAGGCATCACCTTAAATCACTCAACCTACAGTCTCAAAGGGGACAGAAAAGCTTCTATACTCATGGCTTGAGAATAACACAACTCCAAACAGAAAATACCAAAGATGAAGGCAGATTTTTTATTTAAAAAATAATCTGTGTAAAAAAAAAAAAAAGACTATTTTACTCAGCAGTATTTATTAAATTTTATGCCCATGTATTAGTAAGGTATTTTTATAAAGGCTAAATTTTTTCCAAAATTTTACCTGTTTAATTAAAACTCCACAGGATTGCCTCAACCTCTTATCCATGTGATTACTAACATCACAAGAATAAAATGTTTAAAACTGACAATAAAAATAATGAAATTCACTATGAAAGTTTAATATATGCATATATTCACATGATTGCAAATCAGAATAAATTTATTCATAAAACTTTTACAATGCTCCGGAATTGAAAAGGGCTTATCTTTTTAAATGAGCTACAGCTAGTAGGCAAATCACAAATCACAAGTAAAATGAGGTCTGTAAGACACTCACTAAAATGGCTAAAAAGAAGACGACTGACAGGACAAGTGTTGGCAAGGATGTGGAACAACTAGGAACTACTTATACATTGCCGGTGGAAATGTAAAATAGTACAAGCACTGTGCAAAACACTTTGGTGGTTTCTTACAAAATTAAGTACCTACCATATGTCCCAGCTATGCCATTTCTAGGAATCTACTCAAGAGAAATGAAGGCATATTTCCATACAACAATTTGCACACAAAAATTCACAGCAACTTTGTTTTTAAGAGCCCCCCAAAGCAGAAACAACCAGAATATCCATCAATACACAAAGAGATAAACAAATTGGGGTAGACAGACAAGCATGGAATAATCCTCAGCAATAAAAAGGTATTAGCTATGGATATATGTAACACCGTGGATGAATTTCAAAACAATTATGTGGAATCAAAGAAGTCACATCCCACCCCAAGAAAACAGTACATACTTGACTCCACCTACAGAAATGTCTAAAAAAATGGAAACTCATGTCAAATGACAGAGAACAGATCAGTGGTTGGCTGGGGAGGGCACTGAATTGCAACAGAACACAAAGAAACTTAAGGGTTATGGAAATGTTATTATCCTGACTGCAGTAAAGACAGCTTTATGGGTATATACAGACAATGAAACTAATCAGCTTTTATATTTTCATGTATTTTATGCATCTCTAAAAATAAAATGGACTATAAAATATAGAAAACATTCTTCTAAACTAAAATTCAATGATTGGTAAGAGCAAACTGCATTATTAAACCACAACTTTTAATGCTTCCCTAAAAGCAAGCAAAAAGATGTGGAACAAAGTGATAAATACCTAAAAATTAATTAAAGTCTTACCTTTGTAGATTTTTAAGATAATGATAATGCTTACACAAGTATTTTTTTATTGCACAAATAAGCGCATTTGAGGTTCAGAAGACCTCGTGTCTTGCAAAATAACACTAGAAACTAGAATTGAATTCTAAATTGTGCCACAACTTTTGCTTGTGTTTTAAGAATATTAATGGCTATTTTACATTTCCCCTGTAGACAGATCACTTATTTCACTGCCACAATTTTAAAATCTATCTTATTCCAGTGATAAATTATAAACACACATGCCAATCAAGAAACAATCAAAAGAGTAGTATTTAACGAATTCAGGCAATTGATAAATTTGAATTTTAACTGCCAACAATTTAGAAAGAAAAATGGTATATACAGTATTACCTTGAATGTTATATTGATAGTAATCAGGATCCTCTGATTCTTCTTTTACTGTCACAGCTGCCATTTCCAGGGAAATACCTGTAAAAGGAAGTGAAAGTATCTAATTACACTTTAGGGCATGCAGGTAGACGGTGTAGGGAAATCTCTCCTGCCCTAATAATGCTGAGCAATGCATACATAAAGACTTTGAAAGGACAAAAGTTTGCTAGGTAGCAAAGGGGCAAAAATCACCCAAAATCCAAACTAAACAAAAATTTTAACTACTACTAATTTTCTGAGATTCTTTGCTGCTAACCTTTTTTCTTTGACATTCTTATCTCTGGATTTGAAGAAAATTAGTCATACTTCTCTTTTCACTCAACATTAAAAATGCTTTTACAGGGGCGCCTGGCTGGCTCAGTCAGTTAGAGCACACGTCTCCTAATCTCACAGCCATGAGTTCAAGCCCCACACTGGGTTTAGAGCCTACTAAAGAAATTAAAAAGACTTTTACAAACTACTGAAAATCACCTGTAGGGGCATCTGGGTGGCTCAGTCGGTTATGCATCTGTCTTAGGCTCAGGTTATGATCTCCAAATCAGACTTGGAGCCCCGCACCAGGCTCCATGCTGGGCACAGAAGCTGCTTAAGACCGTCTCTCTCCCTCTCCCTCTGCACCCTCTGAAGCCCTCATTCTGGGGAGAGGGCATAAATGACTGACTTTGTAAGAAAGAGAGCTACATCCTATCAGCAGGGAAGTTGTTCTGCTGTTCTAGGAAAGTGCAAATATGTGGAGAAGGGTGTGGATGGAGCAGCCAGAGGCAGTAGCCAGTGCGGTCATGAAGCTGTTGTCCCAGTTCCAGACAAACCCTCTGAGACCCTACTGGAAGCCTGGACTGCAAACCAATTTGGCCCCTTGCAAAAACTCCCAAGGGAACACAATAGGGAGGAGGCTTCAAGGCTAGAGCAGAGAATGTGAACCTATGACTTCCTTTTGGCTTGTCTGCATCTTGTTCCCATCAGGGTCACTCACTGCTTGTACCCTCCATCAACCTGGTGAAAACAGACCCTTCCCATAGCAAACAGCAAGACCCACTGGAAAATTTTTCCAACATTACCAGAACCAGTTTTAACATGTCCCCGTCCCCTCAGACACCAGTACCATCCAAACAGTCTCCCACCTCAGAAGTCAAAATTAAAGTTCTAGGGGTGGCAGCCAATTCCCAGGGTTGTTACGTGTGTGATACTTTAGCATACTCCTCTTGTTACAAAGCTAATGACTATAACCAGTTCATCTTTACAGTGAATTTTCCCTATGGCTTTTTTCTCCTGACTGGACTATGACTGCTATACCCAAGAAATATATAAAAAATAAATGGAAATGTTAAAAGAAATTGCAGGATAAATTAAGAATATGAAGATACACAGTACAAGAGAGAAAAAGAAACGTCGGGGTGCCTGGGTGGCTCAGTCATCATTAAGCGTCTGCCTTCCGCTCAGGTCATGATCCCAGGGTCCTGGGATGGAGCCCCACATCGGGCTCCCTGCTCGGCAGGAAGCCTGCTTCTCCCTCTCCCACTCCCCTTGCTTGTGTTCCCTCTCTTGCTCGCTCTCTCTCTGTCAAATAAATAAATGAAATCCTTAAAAAAAAAAATGAAAAAAAAAAGAAGGGCGCCTGGGTGGCTCAGTGGGTTCAAGCCGCTGCCTTCGGCTCAGGTCATGATCCCAGGGTCCTGGGATCGAGGCCCACATCGGGCTCTCTGCTCAGCAGGGAGCCTGCTTCCTCCTCTCTCCTCTCTCTCTGCCTGCCTCTCTGCCTACTTGTAATCTCTCTGTGTCAAATGAATAAATAAACTCTTTAAAAAAAAAAAAAAAAAAAGAAACCTCTAGGACAGCAATGCTCTTCTATCCATACATAAAGATGGTTAAAGAATTCAATAAAACAGGACTTTTCTCAATTCAGCATGTTTATTTTTAGATAAAAACTATTCAGGAAATGCCTATGTGAATAAAAAAGAGAAAACAATTTACAAGATGATGATTTAGGCACAATCAACTAAAAGCTAAACAGAAAACTGAGCTCTCCTGTTGCATGAAGGAAAGGGAAAAACCTCCTGTAAAACAGTGTAATAGATTCAAATACTTCCTCCCAATAAAGATATTCAATGCCAGCCTTCTTGCACATCTCCCAAAAAACTAAGACTTGGCCTATCTGTAACATACACAGAAGTTCCCGTTCTCTCTTCTCACCACTCCTCTCTCACGCAAGCACAATTAATACAGCTTCCCTTTGGGGCACCTGAGTGGCTCAGTCGGCTCAGGTCAGGTCTCAGGATCGAGGGATTGAGCCCCTAGTCAGGCTCTGTGCTCAGCACGTAATCTGCTTGTCCCTCTCCTCTCTCACTCTCAAGTAAATTAAGTCATAAATAAACACATACAGACAGACAGACAGCTTCCCCTCTCCCCAGTGCCATTAGATGCCACTGAGCAAGGTAGGCAGCTACATGAGGGAGGCCCCAGAAAGCAGAGGAGGGCAGCAGAGGATGAGAATGAGAAGAGGACTAACAGGAGGGGCAGGGGATACCAAGGGAGGGCTTTAGGAGACTGAGCTAGATGAGGGGGCAAGCATGAGTGGTGACAGCCCACCAAGGAGGATGAGAGCAGCAGTGCAGTAAGGAGGGGGGTAATGAGCCATGGGTTAGACAACAGGACATGGATCAAATAAAGTAAATATACTAAGAATATCTGATTGGCAGGATTCTCATTCTAACAGAAGGAAACTATACAAGAAAAGGAGGGGAAAAAACCCTTGGGATGTCAAAGATACGGGCATGGAAAAATACAGAATGTAAATGAATGGATGTATATATTTATGTGTATGCAAACACTCTAGGCACACACATCGGTTCCCAAGCTTTGTCCCTTCGGAAGCAATGACATGCCAACTGCAATAAGCGAACTCAGCACCAAGACCCTGTTGTCTTAATACCACTCCAAAAGGAACCAGGGCTTCTCAGTATGGCTGCACTAGAGCTGGACTAGAGAAAGAATAAGATGAACCTTGACCACCTTCTACTGCAACAAAGTAAAAGGTGCTTGGGGCGCCTGGGTGGCTCAGTCGGTTAACCGTGTGCCTTCGGCTCAGGTCATGGTCCCAGGGTCCTGAGATGGAGCCCCACATTGCACGCCCTGCTCAACTAGGAAGTCTGCTTCTCCCTCTCCTGCTCCCCCTGCTTGTGCTCTCTCGTTCTGTCAAATAAATAAATACAAAAACAAAAACAAAAAAAAACCTTAAAAAAATGTAACACTAAAATAAAAAATGTAAAGAATAAAAAATTTATCATTCATCTATTTCCCGTGGTAGTATTTCTCCAACTAACTAGCACTCTTGTCTTGTAGACACTTGTGTATCAGCAGATACAGAGCCATCGCCCTACTAGGTTGAATGGCAAACAGGAAGTCCACTGATGGGAACTCTAGGTTAACTGCCATTTTTAGAAGGCAGCAAAGGGTCAAAGAACATGTGCACCTTAAAGTGATAAGAAAGGGGTGCCTGGCTGGCTCAATTGGTTGAACTCCCGACTCTTAATCTCGGGGTTGTGAGTTCAAGACCCATGTGGGGTATAGAGAGTCCTTAAAAATAAAATTTTTAAAAATAAATAAAATAAAATGGTAAGAATTACTAAAGCATCATCTGTAAGAAAGCAACAATTTAGCAGTCATAAAGAATTTTTAAAGCTGCTGTTTCTATCTCCTCTTTACTGAGTATAAGCAGAGTACTTGCCAATCTGCGGGCATAACTTCTTTCTTGTTGGATTTTTATCTCCATTTCTTTATCCAGACTAAGCATTTTCTCTTGCTTCTTGAATCTCTGATCATTAACTTTTTGGATTAGCTCTTTGTAAGTCCAATACAACAATCCTTCGTCATCTGTCTTGCAAGTAGCCATCCCCTGTGTCTCACATGTCCTCTGACACATCCCAGGGTCCTGGAGTCCAGATGTGAGTTGGGCTCCTTGCTCAGTGAGAAGCCTCTGCCTGCCGCTCCCCCTCTCCCCCCCGCTTGTACTTTCTCTCTCTCTCTGCCAAATAAATAAAATCTTTAAAAAGAAGAAAGAAGAAAAAAACTCTTAAAGGAATTGTAATCCAGTCAGGAAGAGCCATGTGTTTTATAAATAAACAAAACCACTTGCACCCTAGAAATGGAACATGGCAAGAAAGGAAACATTAAAGTAAAATGTCCAAGATGAGGCTCAGTTCTCAAAGCACCCGAACAGTAAAAATCAATTTAACTAGATGGTCAAAGTGGGAAAGGGGAAGAAGTATTGGGAGATAGTAAAATGATTATATCCTTATTATATGATAACGGATAACAAAACCAAACCTTCAAATGACATGAGCCACGATGTGCTGCTGGTCTAAGACTGGGTATTCGAGTTCAAGGGAACAGAAATACACTTGGTCACCTGCTGTTTGACATAGGTGCTGTTTGACAGAGGCAGTCCAATGGGGACTGGACAGCTTTTCAACAAAGGACACCCAAAGGACGCTGGGCAGTGGGTCATCCGCCTGGAGAAGGATGAAATCAGACTCTTCCCTGGCAATCCACACAACAATGAAATCAAACAGGCCTGAGGCTTAGACAGAAGAGTGTAAAGTGTATTATTCAAGAAAAACACAGCAGTGTAAAATTCCTCATGATCTCAGGTGAGGCAAAGAGTTTAGGTTTTCTCAGATGTAACAACATCAAAGCCCCAGGTGATAAAAGAAAAATTTGAAAAACTGGATTGCATCAAAATGAAAACACTTTTAAAAGGCTTAAAGGGACACCATTAAGAAAATGAAAACACGAGCCACAGAGTACAAAATTATATTTGCAGAACATTATTTCTTTTTTAAAAAACTGTATCCAGAATATATAAAGAACTTCTATAATTTAAAAAATTTCAATAAAAAGGGGCACCTGAGTGGCTCAGTCATTAAGTGTCTGCCTTTAGCTCAGGTCATGATCCCAGGGTCCTGGGATCAAGCCTGGCATCAGGTTCCCTGCTCTGTAGGAAAGTCTGCTTCTCCTTGTCCCACTCACACTGCTGGTGTTCCCTCTCTCACTGCGTCTCTCTCTGTCAAATAAATAAATAAAATCTTTAAAAAAAATTTTTTTTCAGTAAGAAGAAAATGGAAAAAAAAAGAGAGAAATAAAAAGAAGGAAATCTTGGGCACCTGGGTGGCTCAGTGGGTTAAAGCCTCTGCCTTCGGCTCAGGTCATGATCTCGGGGTCCTGGGATCGAGGCCCGCATCGGGCTCCCTGCTCAGCGGGGAGCCTGCTTCCTCCTATCTCTCTGCCTCTCTGTCTGCTTGTGATCTGATCTCTCTCTCTGTGTCAAATAAATAAATAAAATCTTTAAAAAAAAAAAAAGGAAGGAAATCTTGCCATCTGTGACAACACAGACAGACCTACGGGGCATTAGGCTGAGTGGAATAAGTCAGTTAAGACTAAGACGATATGATTTCACTTATATGTGGAGGGTAAAAAACAAATGAACAAACAAACTCTTGGGGCGCCTGGGTGGCTCAGTGGATTAAAGCCTCTGCCTTCGGCTCAGGTCATGATCTCAGGGTCATGGAATCAAGCCCCGCATCGGGCTCCCTGCCAGCGAGGGGCCTGCTTCCTCCTCTCTGCCTGCCTCTCTGCCTACTTGTGATCTCTCTCTCTCTGTCAAATAAATAAATTAAATCTTAAAAAAAAAAAAGGAATGAGCAAAAGATTTAAAAAGACATTTCATCAAACCAATATGGGAGTAGCTAATGAGCACATAAAATGATGTTCAACATCATTAGGAAAATGCAATTAAAATCACAATTCCAGGACATTCTAAAAAAGCCAAAACGCTGGTGGCAGTAAAAAAGATCAGTGATGGATGGCCAGGTGTTAGAGGAGAGAGACGAAAAGGCAGAGGACAGAGGATTATAAGGGCACTGGAACTATTCTGTATGCTACTATAATAGTGGATGCACATCATTATAAATTTATCAAAACCCACAAAATGTAAGCTATGGACTCTGGGTGATAATGGTTCATCATTTCTAATCCCACTCTAATGTGGGATGTTAATCTACCTACTCAAGAGAAATGAAGACAGACGTATTTCCACACAAAAGACAAATATGTGAATGTTCACAGTCACGTTATTCAGAAGAGCCAAACAGTGGGAACAACTCAAATGTCCACCAAATGGTAAACGGATTAGATGAAGAAAAGGTAGTGTATGTATACAATGGAATAATATTCAGGTATGAACTACTTATGTACACCACAACTATTTTTGAAAATGAATCTCCCAACATGAAAACTCCCTACTGTAGGGCTGTACTCATGTGCAATGTCCAAGTCACCTACAAAACCCAAAATCAGACTAATGGTGGGAACTAGCTTTCTACTTGGGCACCAGGTTTCCATTTGGGATGACAGAAATGTTCCAACAATAGATTAGGGTGATCACTGCAAAACTCAGTATGCACCCAACATCACTGAATTTTATACTTGGAGCAGGTGAATTCGGCAGCACACAGACTATACCTCAATAAAGCTACCCCAAAAAATCTGTATGAAATAAGAGTACAAGCACGACATTTAAAAATAACAAAAGTGAACACGAGACACAGCGTAGAGTTGAAAGCAGTCTCCTTGGAGAGCAGAAACGGGGCAGGGGGCGGGGAGAGTAAGGAGATACTTGTTTGCTTTGTGTAAAAAGCACTATAGAAAGGGCTGACATTTTACACTATTATTCCTCTATAACTGGGGGGAAACCTAGAAAACATTTTGTTAACCAACAGGTAATTAGCAACAAACTTCTAGCTACCATTCAGTAATAATGCTTTCCAGGTTTTAATATAATATTTGGTAACTTTAAGAAATAATGTCGGGGTGGCTCAGCTGATTAAGGCTCTGCCTTTGGCTCAGGTCCTGATCACAGGGTCCTGGGATATAGCCCCACATCAGGCTCCCTGCTCAGCGGGAAGTCTGCTTCTCCCTCTCCCACTTCCCCTGCTTGTGCGCTCTCTCTGTCAAATAAGTAAAATGTCTAAAAGATTTTTTCTGAATTTTTAAAAAAGGCACTGCTGGAATAAATTTGTTCTGTCTGCCTCTCATCAAAACATTACAATAAAAGAAAAAAAATCACAGTAAATTATGAGTCAAAATATAGGCTTCTAAATTTAGGAAAAGGCTCCCTTCATTGTATATACTAAAGACGTTAGTACGTACCAGAATCTTCTGTGGGTTCAGTTTTCACTTTGACAGGGCCACAGCTGAAAGGAAGAAAAGGCGTGATGAAAGTGTGCGCTGGTGCGGGCCATCTACACACCATCCACATACCAACCCATGAAATCACTCACCTGACCAAGCTCAATGCAAACCTGACTCAACATTAAGTTCACGAATTTTTTTCTTGCATAAATGTAACTTGTACACTGAATTTAGTACTTTAATTCCAATCAACATTTTGGGGAAAAAAAGTATAGCAACAGAGGATAGCACGATAACTCACAAATTCCACTTACTCCAAGGCCCTCCCTCCTCCCAGTGTGGTTATCAACCTATCCTTTTAGCTATCCCCAGGAACCACTCAGTCAAAAACTGCACTTTCATAGGACCTCAAATGAAGCAGCTGAATATTAACCTTCAAGATGTGTGATACGGGCCTTTTTAATATTCTAATACCTCGAGATTCTATAAACTAAAGTCGCTGGGGTGTGGAGGTTTACTTGTACTGATGAACTGTGCTTTACCTTCCACCTGGAGACAGCATGGACCTTTCAGCATCTGTTACCATCACACGACCACCTACATACAAAAAAATAGTAAGATTTAGGTTTTGCCAACACTTTCAAAAAACAGGACTCATATTTCCAAAGTTCTTAAACAGAGAATGAGCAAGGGCAGGAGCGCCTGCAGCTCTGGGTCACACTGGGGTGAGTGCCATGTGAATCCACACAACAGTGTGCTTTACTCTCCCCCCGCGTAAGGAAGGGAAGTGAGGATGCGGATTGTCCAACAGCTTTCATCCCCTCAGCCACCAGCACCCTCTCCCCTTAAGGAAAAAGCTCAAATTTTTATCAGTGAAATGAACACAGCAATGTACTATCACGCCAGCAATACAGGAACGCCTCCAGTGATATAGCCGTGCTGACCAAGGTTTCTGTTAGAGGTACATCTGGCTCGGAACTGGCAAACAGGGACTGACTAACAGGCACAGGATTTCTATTTGGGGGTGAGGAAGATGTTCTGAAATTAGATTGTGGTGACAGTTGTCCATCTTCAAAATACACTAAAACTCACTGAACTACCTACTTTATTTTTTTCTTTTAAGATTTTATTTATTTACGACAGAGAGAGATAGCAAGAGAGGGAACACAAGCAAGGGGAGTGGGAGAAGGAGAAGCAGGCTGCCCGCTGAGCAGGGAGCCTGATGTGGGGACACCCAATGACTGAGCCACCCAGGAACCCCTGAACTACAGACTTTAAAACCATAAATTTTATATTAAAACAACAACATGAATTTTATGTTTGCCCCCCCCAAAAAAAGAAAAGAAAAGAGAGAATGACACCATCGAATTCTGATGAAGATCTAGAATAACTGGGACTGACTCTCTCACTGTTGGTAGGAACACCAAATGGAGTAAATCACACTGAAAGCCAGTTCAGCACATTCTTAAAAAAAAAAAAAAAAAAA
>LNAC01000109.1:1560266-1593091 GCA_002007465.1 Ailurus styani
ATATATATATATATATATATATATATATATATATATATATGTAGGGCGCCTGGGTGGCTCAGTCGGTTAAGCGGCAGCCTTCAGCTCAGATCACGATCTCAGGGTCCTGGGATCAAGTCCCACACTGGGATCCCTACTCAGCTGGGAGTCTGCTTCTCCCTCTCCCTCTGCCTGCTGCCCCCCCTGCTAGTACTCTCTCTCTCTCTCTCTCTCTCTCTCTCTGTCAAATAAATAAATAAATAAAATCTAAAAAAAAAAAAGGTATATATGTAAATACCACGTCCCACTCCAATTTTAGGTATTTACCCAAATGTATGTCCATACGAAGACTTGCACTGAAATATTCACAGCAGTTTTCTTTACAACAACCAAGAAATGGAAACCCAAATTTTCATGGAGAGGTGAATGGGTAAATAATTGTAGTGTACCTACACACTGGAATACTCATCAATTGAACAACAGGGATAAATCTCAAAATTAAGAAGCAAAACAAAACAAAACAAAACAAACAAGCACCTACCATGATTACATTTCTATTTTTAAAATCTAGAAAATAGGGGCACCTGGGTGGCTCAGTAGGTTAAAGCCTCTGCCTTCGGCTCAGGTCATGATCTCAGGATCCTGGGATCGAGCCCCGCGTCGGGCTCTCTGTTCAGCGGGGAGCCTGCTTCCTCCTCTCTCTCTGCCTGCCTCTCTGCCTATTTGTAATCTCTCTCTCTGTGTCAAATAAATAAATTTTTTTTAAAAAATAAATAAATAAAATCTAGAAAATACAAATAAATCTACAGTGACATCATCAATGGTTACCTAGGATTAAGGGCAGGGAGAAACAAAAGGAATTACCAAGTTTTGAGAAAAAACTTGGGGGTGAAAGACTGTGTTCATTGTCTATTGATGGTTTTCACAGTGTACAGATGTATCAAAACTTAGCAAACTGTCTATGTGTAGTTTATTTTATGTCGATAATAAGGTTAACAAGGGGTGCCTGGGTGGCTCAGTCAGTTAAGCATCGCCTTTGGCTCAGGTGGTGATCCCAGAGTCCTGGGTTGGATCCTGCATCAGGCTCCCTGCTCAGCAGGAAGTCTGCTCACCCCTCTCCCTCTGCCCCTGCCCCCACTCGTGTGGGCTCCCTCTCTTTCAAATAAATGAATAAAATCTTTAAAAATAATAATAATGCAACAAAGTTGTTAAAAACTTTAAAAACTGGAAAACTTCCCATTATAATCTCAACTTTCCAATTACTTTGACAGTCGGTATGATAAAAAAGCAGTCACACAAATCCCCCTGCTCACGCCACTCAGTGTAAACACCCTACAGAAACATTCTTTAGTTAACAGCCAAGCCCCAATGTTTCAAAAGAAGTTTCTAGATTAGACAACTTCAAAAAATACAAATGGCAGATTAAAACTAACCTAGAACACTTTAGGGAAAAAATACTGCTTAAGAAAATTCGGAATTTTAATAAAACAAGACAATAAATCTTTACTTTCTCAATCTTAAAAAGAACATCTACAAAAAGACAATAGCTAACATAATGACAAGAGCTCAAATGTCTTCCTCCTAATACTGAGAAGGTGAGGTCTGCTATAACCACTTCCATTCAATATTGTATTGGACATTCTGACTGGAGTAACAAGATTAAGAAATAAAAAGCATTCAGACTGCAAAGAGGTAAACTGTCCTGATTCACATACAACATGATCCACTAAGCAGGAAGTCCAGAAACAAACAGGCAGGGTCAACTAACTTTAAGCAAAAATGCCAAAGCACTTCCAGGGAGAAAGGATGGTCTTTTCAACAAACTGTGCTGAACAACTGGAAAACCACGTGCAAAAAACACAATTTACAACCTTGCCATATGCCATATACAAAAATTAACTCAGCAAAACTGACCATAGATCCAAATGCAACAACTCAGGCTATAAAACTAACAGAAGAAAACACAATACACCCTCATGACCTTGTGTTAGGCAAAAGACAATCTTGGTTACAAGATCAAAAGCACAAGTGATAAAAGAATGAATCAGGCTTTGTAAAAATTAAAAACTTTTGTTCCTCACAGAACACTGTCAAAAGACAACCTGTAAAACTGGAGAAAATACCTCTATCAAAAATATATAAAGAACTCTTACAACTCAATAATAAACTACAAATAACCCAATAAAAACACACAGAAAGGACCTGAACAGACCTTACTCCAAAGGATATATACACGGTCACTAAGATACTCAACTTTATTAGTAATTAGGTATATGCAAATCCAAACCACAGTGACCCACTGCTTCACACCCATTAAGATGGTTAAAACCAAAAAGGCAGTACCAAGTGCTGATGGGGATGTGAAAAACTGGAACCCTTAGACAATGACAGTAGAACATAAAATGGCACAAGCACCTGGAGGGCAGCTTGGCAGTTTTTCTAAAGTTAAACGTAAAATTAAGTCTATGACTCAGCAATTCTACTCCTAGGTATATATACCAAAGAGAAATTAAAGCATATGTCCAGACAAAAACTTACTCAATTAGGTGTATGGTAGTAGTATTCATAACAGCCCAGTGGAAACAATCTAAAGGCCTATTAACCAGTGAATGGATAAATGAATGGTATATTCATATGTAGGAATACTTACCATTCAGCAAGAAAGAGGAAATAACTAGTATTTTTTTTAAGATTTCTTTTTTTTTTTTTTTAATTTATTTGACAGAGAGAGACACAGCAAGAGAGGCAGAGCTTGATCCCAGGAACCTGGGATCATGACCTGAGCCGAAGGCAGAGACACTTAACAACTGAGCCACCCAGGCGCCCCAGGAAATAACTACCGATACACCCAACAACCTGGATGAGCCTCAACTGAATTATGCAGAGTGAAAGAAGACAATCTCAAAAGCATACACACTATGTATCTAATTTATATAACATTCATGGAAATAAGAGATGAGGATGAAAATGTTCTCAAATTAGATGGCAATGACTGTAAAACTTTGTGAACTCTGTCACTGTAAATTTACTAAAGCCCACTGAATCACATACTTAAAACAGATGAATTTTACGTCACGCCAATTATACCTCAATAAAGCATCTAAAATATTAATCTTTTCATCATGATGATAAGGAAACAAAGGTTATTGGGGTGCCTGGGTGGCTCAGTCGTTAAGCGTCTGCCTTTGGCTCAGTCATGATCCCAGGGTCCTGGGATTGAGGCCCACATCCGGCTCCCTGCTCAGCAGGAAGCCTTCTTCTCCCTCTCCCACTCCCCCTGCTTGTGGTCCCTCTCGCAGTGTCTCTGTCAAATAAATTAATAAAATCTTAAAAAAATTAAAAAAAAAGGAAGTCCTGTTGAAATCCTCCTCATTCTTCAAGGGCCCAACTTAAAGCCCTCTTCAACTTGAAAGCCTTCCTGGGTTACAGACGAATCCTTCCTCCAACAAACTTTCACGGTATTTTCTCTAACCATTTGTACAGTGTGTAGGTTATGCTCTTACTGTGGTGACTTTATGGGCTTTTTATATCTTCCATTAAACTACCAGCACTCCAAATCTTTAATGCTTGATGCACAGTTGTGCATCCCTTCCCCACCCAATCTTGTGCCCAAAACTTCTGCACCTGTTCAATGAATGCTAGGTAATTAAGTCATCCTCTTAATTCCAGGAAATGAAGGCAGATCCAGTGTATGATGGAACACGTTGCCAGGGTAAAACCTTGACTACATCATAAAGAAAGCAGAACTAAAAATAAAAAACAAGTCTCTACTTTTTGAGTTCAGTGATTTTTCACTGGTCTATATAGGACACCCTACTCCAAGATGTCTTAACATCATATTTTCAAATAAAAGGGAAATCAGTAAAATGTGCTGAATTTGGCCAACAGGCTTAGGAACTATCTGGAAACAAAGTAATCACTTACCTTGGTGCTTCTTTGGCTCTAGGAAAGGTCTGCATTAAAACAAAATGAAAAACTACACATGAATATACAAAATTACCATAAAGCATAAATTTAAATGACTTCTACAGTAAACAAGAATTTTTAAAATATATTACAATAAGCTGAATATTTAATTTTATATACTAAACTGTTGATGGGAAAGGGATAAAGTACTTCACCTCTTAATGATAAATGAAATCCCTGCTTTGTTCTCTAAGATCCATTTCAGGGTGGCAAGATCATAGTTCTCGGGGTGTTTAAAGGCAACTCCTTCTGGAAGCCCCTGCACGACCACAGCAGACTGATCTCGCAGCATCTTCTCATATGGAACAGGTACCACTGTTGATTTGCCTAAAGCTTTCCCTGGGGGTGAGGGACAAAGTTGAGGTAGAAAGAGGATAAACATCATTAAATGTTGAGATTAAAAAAACAAAACCATCATTAGTTTATTATGACTTAACAAACGGCATTCATGTTGTTTTGTAATAGCCGATTTCAAAACAAATTCAAAATATCAGAAGGCCCTATTCCCATGTTAGAAGTTCTAAACCTGAAACAGATCCAAAAGGCCAAAACGAAAAGTATACAAAATATTACATAAAATCTACACAAAAGAAACAATGGCTGATTTCTTCCACTACTGTCTTTCTTTACAATGGCCTCATCCTGGTATAATAGTCTTTTCATATACAGTTCAGCTTTAGAACATGCAACCTAACAGGTCCTACTGTTCCCATAAAATATCAGGTGATTTTTGGCCAATATTCTTACTGAAAACTTATCAGATAAATACAAGGGACATTCATAACTGAGTGTGTTCTACCACCCTGTCTACGTATATCAGGCAGTGAGCCCACGGATGCTAGAAACCCTGGTACCCACAGAGGAACTTTACCTACAACCTCACAGCGTATCCAGTAACTTCTCCCTTCCAAGGTTTTTGTTTTTTGTTTTTAAGAGCTTTGTTTACCATGTGTTTAGACTAACAAAAGATGGTTTTTTCAGGAAATTGGTGAGATCAAGCACACAGGGCAAAACTAAATAGTTCTCTTTGGGTGGTTATTATATGTTAATGTAGGTTCTCTGGGGAGGTGGGGTAGCTGACAGTGGGAGGGATCTATGCAGGTATTGGGCCAGGGAGTACTTGGGAAATCTACCTCTCTCTTCCTATAAACCTACAACAGCTGGTAAAAAGAAGAAGGGGGAAAAAAAAAAAACTACCCCACAGCTCTAATAGGTACATTTGTTTGTTTCTGGGTTTCTTCAAACAAGAAATGGAAAGTAAGGTCACTCCTGATGTTAACCCAATGTTTAGAAACTGATCAATTCAGTTTGTCAAAAAAGTGCAGTTTGACCTTGAAACCAGTTACACAATTTACCCTTTAGCAAACTCAATTATATAATGTCTCTTTTAGAAAATGCAAGTGTATATATAACCTTACCATAGCAAAAGCAGAAATAGTCCTCAACTGTTTTTCTGAGTGTCTCAATTTCTACAGCATCTACACTCATCCGATTCGCTGGGGCTGTAGATTTCATCTTATGCATCTCTGCAGCCTTTTCTTCTTCTTCAACACCTGTAAAATTATTAATGATATAAAAGACTCATATCCATTATCTTAATATTTGCCTTTCCATCAGAATAATTTTTTCTGATATTTTAGTATTTATGATTTTTTTTTTAAGATTTTATTTATTCATTTGACACAGAGAGAGGGATTACAAGTANTTAAGATTTTATTTATTCATTTGATACAGAGAGAGGGATTACAAGTAGGCAGAGAGGCAGGCAGAGGGAGAGGAGAGAGGAGGAAGCAGGCTCCCTGCTNGACCTGAGCCGAAGACAGTGGCTTTAACCCACTGAGCCACCCAGGCGCCCTTTATGATTTGTTATAAAAGACAAAAGAGGGGAGCCTCAGTGGCTCAGTTGGTTAAATGGCTGCTTTCAGCTCAGGTCATGATCTCAGGTAGGGTCCAGGGATTGAGCTCAGTGGTGTCAGGCTCCTGGCTTTTCCCTCGCCCTCTGCCCCTCCCCCTATCTCGCGCCCACATGTGGGCTCTCTAATAAATAAAATCTTTAGGGCGCCTGGGTGGCTCAGTGGGTTAAAGCCTCTGCTTTCGGCTCAGGTCATGATCTCAGGGTCCTGGGATCGAGGCCTGCATCGGGCTCCCTGCTCAGCGGGGAGCCTGCTTCATTCTCTCTCTGCCTGCCTCTCTGCCTACTTGTGATCTCTCTCTGTCAAATAAATAAAATCTTTAAAAAAAAAAAAAAAATCTTTAGGGGCACCTGGGTAGCTCAGTGGGTTGAGCCTCTGCCTTTGGCTCAGGTCATGATCTCAGGGTCCTGGGATCAAGCCCTGCATCAGGTTCTCTGCTCAACGGGGAGCCTGCTTCCCCCCCCCCTCTGCCTGCCTACTTGTAATCTCTCTCTCTGTCAAATAAATAAATAAAATCTTGGGGGAAAAAAAAGGAGAGCAGGGGGCATTTAAACAAAAAAACCTACAACAAATGACTTGAATAAAAACCATAAACGGTCATCACCTCTGAAATAATTGCAGCTGTACCTAAAAATTCTGTAAAGTAAAAATTAGCTATTAGTAGTTTTTTGCTTTTCTTTTTTTAAAAGGTATCTTTACAGTAATTTGTCACCTAAAAACTTAAATATGAGATTATCACTGTCACAGAAAACATTCCAGGTTCACAAAGTCCAACACATAGCCCTAGCCCCCTGTGGCTACTCAGCACCTAAAATGTACCAGTCCAAATTATGATGTGTGGTATATTTGCAATACATACTGGATTTTGAAAACTTAGTACAGAAGAAAATGCAAAATATCCCACTGATTATTTTTATGTTGATTACATGGTGAATGACAATGTTTTAAATATATTGGGTTAAACTATAACCAAAATAAATTTCACATGTTTCTCTCTTATTGTCATAACTCAAACATTTTAAATTACGAGTGATTAACATCATCTCATTGCTCCTGGACAGTGCTTTTCCAAACTCTAGGAAAGAGAATTCTCCCCAAGAAATTAGAAAACTGACTCATAAACCTACTGATTAGGTTTCAGAAGACCACTATTGATCCTTATCTGCAGAATACTTTATATAAACAAATATTATGTACTTGAGAATTACATCCAAGGATTATTCTCTAGGGCATTAAATTATTGGTAACAAAAAGAAAGTATGAATACTAATAGGCAGGGACTACAATTTGCAACTGAGGACAATTCCCCTAATGCTTAGTTCTAACCACTGGAGAACCACATAAGGAAGGCAGTACAGGGAACGGGAATATAAACACAGCTGCCAGTGGGATTATAGTATTCATGGGACAGATGGCAGCTGATATACACATAATCAAAACAACATTATTACTATAAACTTAAATACACAAACATGATCAAAGCCTTAAAAATTCTCAAAATGATCAGAAATAATGGAAAAATTTTAAATAGATTATACTATCATAAAGCTTAAAAGATTATAGTGGGGCGTGGTGCAGTGTAGAGAAGATATGCTTTTTTTAAAAGGACTAAAAATATGATTAAGAATTGAAATTAATGAATTAAGAAAAATATTTTATTTACCCACGATCTGCTCCATTTATCATGAATTGGATCTAACTGGATAATGAAAATTTAAATTTGGCACTTAAAGACAGACAGACAGACAGACACACACACACACACACACACACACACAATATGCCTGCAGACATCCTACCATTTTGTTCTCTTTCCTTGTTTAAGAAGAGGCTGTTTATCACTGAGACAGTATGAAACTGGCAGGCAGTGTGAGCTTAAACACAGATACAAAACCAGTCTGACTGTGTAAGACCACAGGCAGTAACAGCCTACAGCAAATTTCTCTATTTCGTTTGTTCTGTATCGAGTTAAATTTTCATCAATTCGATGACGTCCCAATCGGAAGACCACAAAACGCACTAAGAACTCTGACAAGTTGATTCTATGGAGGGAATCGGAGACACTGGTTTAACTTTGCAGTGTGCTTATACAAATTTCGTGTAGAGAAATACTTGCTTTGAACACGCCAAATACCTATCAAGAAAATAACTGTTCATTTAAATAAGAACCTTTAGGGGTGCCTGGGTGGCTCAGTCGTTAAACGTCTGCCTTCAGCTCAGGGCAGGATCCCAGAGTCCTGGGATCAAGGCCTGCATTGGGCTTCCTGCTCAGCAGAAAGCCTGCTTCTCCCTCTCCCACTCCCCCTGCTTGTATTCCCTTTCTTCCTGTCTTTCTCTGTCAAATAAATAAATAAAATCTTTAAAAAAAGAAATCTTCAATCAATTTAAGATTTCTCTACCTCCTCTCTCAGGTGTGCCACTAATCCAAAGTAACGCCAAACAAGGAACACAAGATAAACATTTACCATTTTTCTTAAACTCCTCAGTATTTACCCTTATATATTACAATGTCAGGGACATCCTGAGCATTTTGAAATGTGTCTCTAGACATTTTAGAAAGTCTTTTTAGTATAAATCTCATTCTGCATTAGAAAATAAGACATTCGTTACCCAAAAATGTTTAGGTACAATATTTACGAAATACGAAAGATAAAAATACTTACAGTATTTTACAAAATCTTTCTGAAAATCCTTTCTGGTGTTGACAAAAGCACGTCCTCTCTCGGTTCCAACGACAAACACATCTGTTTCATACACCGCAATGCAGGCCACTTCTGCCTTGGACTTGGCCAGTTCTTTACACTAAAATACAAAGAGCAAATCTTATATTACATACAGATGTCTTAAAGTACTATTTCTGATGGATGAATAAAAAATCTTATCACTTCAACTGTCTTACAGTATCTGGAATCAGATGGAAGTTCCTAATTTCTGGCCTTAGATTATCATATAAAAAGAGTCACCATTTTTAAAGGTCCCTCTCTTTCCAAAAACTTTTGACTCTGAAAGTAAATACTTTTAAGGTTCTCAAAATCTACTCCAAACTGCTTTCTAAGAAGATTCTATCAACTCACACTCCCATCTGACCTTCTAGAGGAGCTAAATCAAAATATTCTCACAAATGATATTGTGTAACTTTTCTACAAACATTTTAAAAGGGTACACATCTTAGTATAATCAATTATCTACTCGGGGCACCTGGCTGGCTCAGTTGGTAGAGCATGGCGACTCTTGATCTTGGGGTTGCTGAGTTTGAGTCCACTTTGGATGTAGAAATTACTTTAAAAAATAATAAAATCTTTAAAAATAATAGTAATAATAATCCACTGATTGGTATTAAAATTAAAGAGTACTGTACCTTAGCTCTTTCTCTGTAACGGTATTAAAATTAAAGAGTATTGTACCTTAGCTCTTTCTCTGTAAATTAACATACCATTTGCTTATTTTTCTATGTTAGTAGTATGTTTCCCTATTGATGCATAAAAATACCTCACTTATTTTAGGCATTAGAAAAGCTATTTGTGGAATTAAATATGTAATTATGCATTTTTCTTCTTTTTTTTTTAATTTGTGCTATTACTTTTTTCTACTCATCTAGAATTTTAACACATTATAAAGACTTGGAAGTTTGGGAGGTTTTTCTTTTGCTTTTTGTTGTTGACTTTTTGGGGAGGCCAAATAACCCATGTTCTCAGCATCATTTGTTGCAAACTACAGCTTCCCTCTAATCCGTTTTTATTTACACAATAAACACCTTAAGTAGAAATTATTTGCATAATATTGCTCTAAAATGTTGTCTTGAATAAGTAATTTTACGCCTACTGAGATGATCAGAAATCTTTTGAAATATAATAAAACCTTAATACAAAACTTCTGACCGAGAGGTGAACCAACAATTGTGCCCAGCATGAATAAGCTACACTATCATTTTGTAACATTACATTTATGAGATATACTGCGGCTGCTCACCTGGAAGGAAGTGTTAGTTACTCACTTTGTTATAGGCAAGGGTGTGAGGGTGTGAGAGTACATGCCTATTCATCATTATCCACACTTAGCTGGACACCCCTGTCACCAAAGGCAGTATTTATGAAACAGCAGAGCCAGATTCACGTACTGCCCAAAGATTCAATCAAAGAAATCTATGGACCAAGGGAAAAGATGAAACTGACCTATACACCTATAATTATACTTCATAATTTACAACTGGAAACATGAGGAGAAATACTCTTTCTGCTGGTAAGGAAGACATAAAACTTAAGAATAAAGAAGTGACTTCGCCAAAGATAAGAAAATTAAAAAGACAGTCTAAGGAAGAGAATGGGTTCCATCTGACCAAGTTATTCTATGTATAGAATAGTATTAAAGAAAACTATTTTAATGAACAGTAGAGATGGGAGTGCCTGTGTGTTTCGGGCAGTTAAGCATTTGGCTTAGGCCATGATCCTAAGGTCCTGGGATGCAGTCCTGTGTCAAGCTCCCTGCTCAGTGGGGAGTCTGCTTCTCCCTCTCCCTCTGTCCCTACCCACTGCTTGTGCTCTCTCTCCATCGCAAATAAATGAATAAAATCTTAAAAAAACAAAACAAAACAAAACAAAAAACAGAGTAGGGACTCCTGGATGGCTCAGTCCGTTGCATCTGCCTTCGGGTCAGGTCATGATCCCAGAGTACTGGGATCAAGTCCTGAATCAGGCTCCTTGCTCAGCGGGACCCAGCTTCTCCCTCTGCCTGCCACTCTCCATGCCTGTGCGCATGGGCGTGCTCTCTTTCTCTAACAAATAAATAAAGTAAAAATCTTAAAAAAAAAAAAAAAAGGATTTAATCTCTGAACTATTATTCAGGGGAGCTTGGGTGGCTCAGTCAGTTAAATGTCTACCGGGATTCTGCGGTCCCGGGATCAATCCCCCTGCTCAGTGGGGAGTCTGCTTAAGAGTCTCTCTCCTGCCCTCCCCCTGCGTGTGCTCTCTCTCAAATAAATAAAATCTTAAAAAAAAAAAAAAAAGTAACAGTATATAGCCACTAACTCTTTCAGGAAAGAATTTTTCAAAATTCTCAAGTGTACAAAGAAGGAAAAAATGCCTTAAGGGGGAAAGGTAACTCTGTCATACTGACTGACACCTGGGAGGTTAAATGCTATCTAATACTAGTCAATACTTAGGACCAGAAATACATAGCCCTCTCCTAGTTAGGCAATACTTAATTTCAATGTATCAGAAAATACCTAAGCCACGTGCCTATAAACCTATGAGCTGAAATACTAGGTTTCCATCTATAGATATATAAAAACATGATACTACTACCATCACAGTAATACAAAAATACAGCAGAAAGATACTTAATAGTTTACTATAATTATGTATACAATACAGGTTTCTTAAAAATGAAGAGCGAACACTCTACATATTTAGTAAAAGGTAGCAGGGTAAGGACAACTGTGAAGGCATAGCACAATAAGGAATGTAAACATTAAGTACACTCTTATGGTCCAGAATTCTGCCAATGCTCTTTACACAGATACAATTAAACACCAGTGCCACACTAGAATATACAAACCCATTCTGAGTAACTTTAATGTTACACATAAATGCAAAGTTATTCCTTGCAAAACAAGAAACTGCCTAAGATATTGGTAGGTAAAGAACTGAAATTAGGGCGCCTGGGTGGCTCAGTGGGTTAAAGCCTCTGCTTTCGGCCCAGGTCATGATCTCAGGGTCCTGGGATCGAGGCCCGCATCGGGCTCCCTGCTCAACGGGGAGCCTGCTTCCCCCCTCTCTCTCTGCCTGCCTCTCTGCCTCCTTGTGATCTCTCTCCCTCTGTGAAATAAATAAATAAAATCTTTAAAAAAAAAAAAAAGAACTGAAATTAAATGTAAAAAATTAAACATTTAGAATATTCGGAAACGTGGTAATAAAATGACTTGAAAGGCTTAAATCCATAACTACTATTCAGGCAAAAAAATTCTTCTTATAAAACCAGAAAATGTGTATGTTTACAAAAAAAAAAATCAATCTCACATCCCTATCCAACAATAAACATTTTCTAGAACTATAAAGCCATCTCACCATGGACTCAAGAGCAGACATAAGGAACGTCACCACCATCCTGCTCTCTGAGGACTCCTCGTCTTCCACGGGCAGGGTAGACATTGCTACTTGGGCCATGATCCCTAGGAAAGAAATAAGAAAGTGAGTGGCAGAAATTTACACTGTCCTTCTAAATAGATGTTCAAAGCTGTGAGATTTCTCCATAGACTGCCTAATTTATACTTTTCCTGCAGAAGAGGAAAAAAAGCTCAGAAACTGAGTATTCAATTTGTCAAAAACTGCCATCCTCTAAGATATAAAACTATCCCCTAAATTTCCAACTAATTTCCATAAAATTAGGTCAGCATAATCCCCGAAATAAATTCAGATGTTACCCACAACCAGTTAAAATTTCTCCCAAGGGAGGGACGCTTGGGTGGTTCAGTCAGTTAAGCATCGGCCTTCAGCTCAGGTCAAGATCCCGGGCTCCTGGGATTGAGTCCCATGTGGGGCTCCCTGCTCAGCGGTGAACCTGCTTCTCCCTCTCCCCCAGCTCATGCACTGTCTCTCAAATAAAAAAAATTTTTAAAAATTATCCCATGTGAGTTAAGGGTGAAGCACTCCACCATTCAGTGGTAATTTATCACAGTTCAGCATAGGACATACATGCAAAGTTCCCTTCCTCCTGGGCACATGCAGAGTGGGTAAGGCAGAGAGAGGCTGGGTGAAGAGAATTTCTTTGTTCTTACCAGGAAGGACAAATAACATCTAAGAATGCTTCATAATACAACATTATTATTCTCTTTAGAAAACATTTTCTGATACTTGGGTATCAGAAAGGAGCCTCAGCTAAATCTTCAACGCTATAAAAATCTAACACATAAACACTAGTAGTAAGTGTTGGCAAGGATGTGGAGAAATTGAAACCCATGTGCACTGCACTTAAGAATGTAAAATGGTGCATCCAGGATGGAAAACGACTTGGCAGTTCCTTAAAAATTTAAACAGAATTACCATGACATACCAATTCTACTTCTGGGTGTATACCCAAAACCAAAAGCAGGCACTCAGATATGTCTACACCATGTTAACAAAAGCATTATTCACAACAGCCAAGAGGTGGAAACAACCCAGATGTCCAATGTCAGCTGAATAGATGCACAAAATGGGACACATACATACAATGGCATATAATTCAGCCTTAAAGAAGAAAAAAGTTCTGCTAAAAAAAAAGAAAGAAAAAAGTTCTGAAACATGCTACAACATAAATGAACCTTGAAAAGATTATTCTAAGTGAAATAAGCCAGACACGAAAAGATAAATATTATGATTCCACTCACATGAGATACCTACATAACAGTCAAAATCACAGAGACAGAAAGTAGAATGGTGGTCACCAGGGATGAAGAGGAATGGGTAGAGGGAATTTATTGTTAATGTGCACAGAATTTTATTTGGAAGATGAAAAGTTCTGGAACTAAATGATGCTGATGGCTGCAGAACAACATGAATGCACTTAAAGCCAGGGAGCTGTACATTTAAAAATGGTTAAAATGATAAATTTTGTTATGCGTATCTTATAAAAATTTAAAATTGAAAAAAGCAAAAATATACCACATAAAGACACTCTAAGAAGCCAAAATCAAAAGCATATTTTAAAGTTACTAATACTGGGGTGCCCAAGTGACTCAATCTGTTAAGGGTCTGTCTGGCTCTTGACTTCAACTCAGATCATGATCTAAGGGTAGTGAGATCAAGCCCCGTGGAGGGATCCGTTCTGAGTGTGAAGCCTGCTTAAGATTCTCCATCTCCTCTCCTTCTGTCCCTCCCCCCTACCTCTCATCCCAGTTCCTGGGTTCTCTCTCAAAAACCAAAACAAAACAAAACACTGCTAATACTAAAAAAAACTTTTTCTAGGGGCACCTGGCTGATTCATTCGGTATAGCATGAGACTCTGGATCTTGGGGAATGAGTTCAAGCCCCACGTTGAGCACTGAGCTTACTTAAAAAAAAAAAGTGACCTAGCTCCATCATTTGTTACCATGTGGGTTAACTACTAGGCTAGATTTGGGCATCAACAAGTAACAAAGTGTGCATACTTAGGAAATAACACTTTACAATGAAAAACGGTTAACAAAAACAACTGATACTTATCCCTGAATCTGTGAACAAATAGAAGCAATTTTGTTTTCCAAAACAAGATCTCTATCCTGAATAGAGACAGAATCAGGAAAAACAGTATTAAGCAAGAGAATGCTTAAAACATAGAAATTACCTTCCCTAACAGCCTAGGTCCCATTCTTTTCTCCTGGAAAAGAGTTTAAGTAAATTTATATTAAAAAATGACTCAGTCAGGGCGCCTGGGTGGCTCAGTGGGTTAAAGCCTCTGCTTTCGGCTCAGGTCATGATCTCAGCGTCCTAGGATCGAGGCCCGCATCCGGCTCTCTGCTCCGCAGGGAGCCTGCTTCCTCCTCTCCCTGTCTCTCTGCCTGCCTCTCTGCCTACTTGTAATCTCTCTCTCTCTCTGTGTGTCAAATAAATAAATAAATAAAATCTTAAAAAAAAAAAATGACTCAGTCAAAATGAACTACAAAAGCATATTATTTTGCCATAATCATAACATACTCTTAGAATATACTGTCATTATTTCTGAAAGTTCAGAGGATTTCTTACTAATCTCACTTTTCTTTCAATTCTCCAGAAAGAGAAAAAGGAGTCGTGAAAAGGGGACATGTTCTCATTTTAACAAATTCAATTTTGTGTCAAAGGTTATAGCCACTCTTAGTGCCAGAACACAACAATTTTCTGCCTACTGCGATTTCTACTTCTCACCTTAAATTGCCAGAAATCCACCATGAGGTCATTCACGCTCAATGAGTATTAAGAAATGGGAGACAGACACCACACTGACAGCCCTGCAGGGGTGCCACAGGGGATGAGAGGTCCTATTTCATTACCAGAACTTCTCAGGAGGCACCTTAGCACTTATCAATGGGAGAACCTTGGAGGTGAGTCCAGTCAGGCTTGATGGGGAAGGCTGCATTTTATTTTGTTTGGGGCTTTCTGCTCTCAAGAAAGTGTGTATTTGCATTACAACAGCAATTCTCTGAACTGTTCTTTGCCCTTCCCAAAAGGTCTTTTCCCTGGATAGTCTTGAGTCAAGACTCTAAAAGTAACACTCTCCCTGCACCCCTCACCCGATAACTGCTGCCCTCCTCTTCGCTTTCCCAGAAAGGAACTGCCATCACACAGTGGCACTGACAACGCACACCAAGGCCACACAGCAGACCAGGCTGCTGACCCAAGCTTATGGAGCGCAAGACATGACAGGCACAGGCAGACCAGGCTCTGCGACCTCCAGTGAGCAGAGACACTAAATCAACCACTTGGTTCGAAGTTCCCCCCTTCACCTCTGACCTTTTATAAGCCCCTCATTTTAAACAGCAGTTAGACCCCCCAAAAAGTAAAAATAAAATTAAGAAGAAAGATCTATTCACTATACCCATCATGCTTTATTATCTACTTTATACTCAAAACAACCCTATAAGGGAGAAAGAATTAAAAGCACAAAAGCTAAACAGAAGTATATTCACATAGCCTGGAAAAAAGAACTTCACAGGAGATGGTGTTCTCATAAAACACTTGAGCAGAACCCATGTATTCTTTTTCTGGTTTATTTTACACGTGTGTGTGTGTGTGTGTGTGTGTGTGTGTGTGTGTCTAGAAATGAACAACAAAAAAATCACCACTGAAAGCAACTAAAATAGGACAGTTACCTCTGTACTCAAGGAAGGCTAATAGGCATATTTCTATCTCTAAACTTCATTAGGGATATTCTTTGGAACAAAAAGGAAAATGAACAAAATGATCATGTACTCCATAAGATAAATACAAAAAAAAAAAAAAAGAAAGAAAAGAAAAAAAAGAAAAGGAAAAAAGAGAATGGTTCCCTCTGAATCTTCTACATACAGAAAAGGAGGAAAAACTGACCTGAGACAATTCATAGACTGGACCCATGTTAGATAAGAAAATGACTTCTGGTTTCTGGATTTATAACAGAAACTGCTTGCTCCCCCATGTGTATCTCTGATACTGTCTTGGTGAAGGAGGCCTTATGAAGTGCTTACAAGAGAAAAAGTGATCTCTTTATAAGGCAGTCATGGAAGGCAGAAGACCCTCCTGGTCTTCAACCTGGTAGACATCCCTTTAGAGATGTACTATCCAATATGGTAGTAATAGCCCCATGTAATTATTTTAACTAAAATTTAAAATTTTAGTACAACTAGCCACTTTTCAAGTGCTCGATATCCACATGTAGCTAGTGGCTGCTATACTGAAGATCGCAGAACATTTTCATCATCACAGAAACTATACTGCTCTAGAAACTATGTTGAGTAAGTTTAGGTAAGCTTATTCGTGAGAATTCTCATGACCCCTTGAGCCACCATGATGGTAGCTGTAACCAGAATTAACCAAGGAAAAAGGAAAACTTAAGAGAACAAACCAGGATACAAAGGTCCATTCCAACTCCATGTGAGCGTTCTTCACTGCCAGTCTCCCAAGGATTGATTACTGGTGTAAGAGTATCCCATAGAATAGAGTAACAAGGTAGGTTTCCTGAGAGGAGCACACAAGTACAGTTTTATGATATGCTACAGTTAAAATGTGTGTGAGACATCAGAGACACAGATTCTCAAGATAAATCAGTAAAATTCTGAAGAGGCTAACCCACTATCCATGCAGTGAACTTGCCTCAATGATCAACTAGCAACATGTATCTGTGGTCACCTTCCATATTCTTACAGAACAAATTATTATTTATACAGCTACATTAGAGCCCATCAAAATGGAATCATACAATTTTTCTGAACAACTTCATAAATCTTTTGTCTTATTTCCATATTTTGAAGTCCTTAATACTGAAACAGATTAGTATGAGCAACTTTATTTCAAAAGATTACTTATTTAGAAAGAGAGCACAAGTGGAGGGAGGGGAGGGGCAGAGGGAAAGAATGTCTCAGACTCCCCATCAATGGGAGCCGGATGCAGGGCCTGATCACAGGACCCTGAGATAGTGACAGCCAAAATGAAGAGTCCCACCCGACTGAGCCACCCAGGTGCTCTGGTAAGTAGTATGAACATCTTTATAGCCCTCCATACATAATGCCAAAATGTTTACACTGTTCCCAGAAGTGTTTAAAATATACTAGTAGGGATAGGGTGGATGGGTCATGGACATTGGGGAGGGTTTGTGCTATGGTGAATGCTGTGAAAGGTGTAAGCCTGATGATTCACACACCTGTACCCCTGGGGCAAATAATAATTAAAAAAATACTTTAAAAAATAAAAAGATAAAAATCAAATAAAATATACTAAATTTGGGGTGTCTGGCTGGCCCAATTCGTACAGCATGTGATTCTTTTTTTTTTTTTTAAAGATTTTATTTATTTATTTGACAGAGAGAGATTACAAGCAGGCAGAGAGAGAGGAGGAAGCAGGCTCCCTGCTGAGCAGAGAGCCCGATGTGGGCCTCGATCCCAGGACCCTGAGATCATGACCTGAGCCGAAAGCAGAGGCTTTAACCCACTGAGCCACCCAGGCGCCCTCAGCATGTGATTCTTGATATTAGGGTCATGAGTTTAAGCCCCATGGGTGTAGAGATTACTTTTAAAAAGCACATTATTTTAAAAAACATAGTAATAAAATAAAATATACTAAATTTATCAGCCTCACCAACATTTCTGGAGAGCTAGGACCTAATCACTATGAATACCTCAATACTACCAAAGTAGCTGAATTTCCTTGCTCGCTAAAGAAACACTTTCAGGGATGCCTGGATGCCTCAATCAGTTAAGCGCCTGCCTTTGGCTGGAGTCATGATCCCAGGGTTCTGGAATCGAGTCCTAAGTTGGGTTCCTTGCCCAGCGGGGAGCCTGCTTCTCTCTCTGCGGCCCCTCCCCCTGCTTAGGCTCTCTCTGTCTCTGACAAATAAAATCTTTAAAAATAAAAACACTTTTTGTAGTTTTATTATTTGTATATCTTCTTAGGTAACTCAGATCCTATGCCCATTACTAAGTTGACATCTGACGACTTCATATTTACATAAATTGTCAATAATTTTCCCTTTTTTAAAAGTAGGTTCCATGCCCAGCGTGGGGCTTGAAGTCACGATCCTGAGATCGAGAGCCACATGCTCTACCAACGGAGCCAGCCAGGTGCCCCCAAATTGTCAATAATTTTCAATCCCAATTCTGATTACTATGTGAGTGTTGCTCCTTGATTATTCAGCTTTTGCATATGTGTTTTAATTCTGTATTCTCAGATGCAATATTTTTTGCTGCACACAATTTTTCATTTTTCTTTAGCCACATATTTAAGAATCTTTGTTTATTCTTTTTTGCATCTCAAGACTTTCCCTCTGCCTAAAGTTAATTCTTTAAAATTTCTTTCTCATGGAAAATTGTTTTTGTTTGCTAAAAGTCTTTTATTCTTGTAAGATTATCTTCACTGGAACAGAAATCTAGGTCGATAGCTTCTTTCTTTCAGCACACTGAGGTTATTTCATTATATCCTGGCTTCCACTGTTGCTATTCAAAAGTCATCTGGAGTCTCCTTTGAAGGTAATCCCCATCCCACCCCCTGCTGTTTTGTATGATGTTTTCTTTCTTTGGTTTTCTATAGTTTCACTTTGCATCCAGATGTACATTTCTTTCTCTCTCTCTTTTTTAAAGATTTTATTTATTTATTTGAAAGAGAATGAGAGGGAGAGAGCACAAGAGGGGGAGGGTCAGAGGGAGAAGCAGACTCCCTGCTGAGCAGAGAGCCCCATGTGGGACTCGATGTGGAACTCGACCCCGGACTCTAGGATCACGACCTCAGCCGAAGGCAGCCACTCAACCAACTGAGCCACCCAGGCGTCCTGTACATTTCTTTTTATTCAGTCTGTCCTTCTCTGGGCTTCCTGACTAAGGATTCCATGTGGCAAATTCCCAGCTCTTGCCTCTTCACACTGTCTCTGTCTGGTTCTCGGTCTCCCATCCTACTGAGACCCAGAAGGAATGTTATGTCTGTCCTTAAGACTCACACCCTCTTCAGTATTTTTCTCATTTTTCCTCTCTTAACTAAACTGTTTCTTCAGACTCCCCTTCCATTTCACTACTTCTTTCTTTTGCTGTGCTTATTCTGTTGTTAAAGCCTCCCATCAAGCTTTTTTACTGTTTATAATTTTCACTTCTAAAATTTCTATTCGTTTTTATGTAACATTTTATAGTTTCCTAATCCCTAGAGATTTTCAAGCCTAACATATTTTTTAAGAAAGAGTTTATTTATTTGAGAGGAAAGGGGGAGAGACGGAGAGAGAGAGAGAAACTTAAGCAGACTCGGTGCTGAGCATGGAGTGCAAAGCAGGTCTTGATCTCATGACCTACTAAGCCACCCAGGCACCCAAGCCTGACACATTTTTTTTTTTTTTAAGATTTTATTTGACAGGAGAGAGAGCGAGCACGCAGGCACACACAAGCAGGGGGAGTGGAAGAGAAAGAATGCAGGACTCCATTCCAGGACCCCGAGATCATGACCTGAGACCAAGGCAGAGGTTTAACCGACTAAGCCACCCAGGTGCCCTATTCTGTAAAACATAATAGAGGTAGTTGTTTTACAGTCTCTGGTAATTCAAAAAATTCTTAGCAGCTGTATTTCTGTTGTTTCTGGTAGTTCTTGCTCATATTCATGGTACTTGCTCCCATATATGCCTGATTATCTTCTGCTATGTGCTACTTACTTTATATTAAAAAATTATCAAAAGAAATTATTTTAAGGGCGCCTGGGTGGCTCAGCCGGTTAAGCATCTGCCTCGGGCTCAGGTCATGATCCCAGGGTCCTGGGATTGAGTCCCACAGCAGGCTCCATGCTCAGCAGGGAGCCTGCTTCACCCTCTCACTCTGCATCCCTCTCCCCCTGCTTGTTCTCTCTTTAAGTAAAATCTTTAAAAAAAAAAAAAGAAAGAAAGAAAGAAAGAAAGAAAGAAAGAAAGAAAGAAAGAAAGAAAGAAAAAAAGAAAGATTATTTCAAATGGGAGGGCTATGATTAAGGAAGGTTCTTTCAGGTGTCTGGGAACACTATCTGCCTGGGATCACCACACTCCAAGTTCAAGGCTTCAGGTTGTTTGGGCCACCTAGAAGTTAACCCAGACCACAAACAGGGATGTAGGCTATCTCACTTATCAATCACCCTCATCCAATTTGGGGCCTCATCTTGGGGGGGGGGTCTATTTGAACCCTAGTTTTGAGCAGGCTCTGGGCTTCAATTTCTGACCCTCTCATCCCATAAGGTGGTGCAATTGGTAGGTACCTTCAGGACAAAAGTAATTTTCACTTCTACTATCTGAGTTCCTACTTTCTTTTTCCTATTAGCTTTTCTATATTAGCCCTTCCAAGTTCCCATCTCATCATCAACTTTTTGTTATTTATACCAGTTTTATTTTACAATTTTAGAACATTCTTATTAGTTCCACCTACTCTACTAACCACATCTTATAACAGCTTTATTCTAAAGACTAACTTACGAATTTGCCAGAACTATCTTAGACTGTAAGGTTACAAATTCCTATTTCCAAAAACCCCAAGGAGGGAATTTTTACTATCTAAGTTAATTATTCAGCTTAAAGGATCCATTGGCTCCATATAAAGCTAGATCTGGAAACACAAGACGTGTCATTAAAGTTCCCTGTACTCCCATAAAGCCTTCACTTCTTGAGCAAATGGATTTCTTCACTAAGACAGAGATGACGGTCACATGCATCTTTAGGCTTACCACACACCTATACTGTGACCCTAGAGGCAAGAGGCTATCATTATTTTCCCACTACAATGTGCACAAAAGTTCTGGGGGTTTGTGTCCCAAGCCTGGTCTAATTACAGTGGCTTGTCAGAACAAAATTATCTGGACTTCACTGCAATTGGCAGTCTAGCTAGGACCACATGAAACAGGAAGGTAGGCAGTTATTCAGAAGGCAGGGCAGGGAGGCACCAGGCAGGCTCAGTCCGTACAGCATGTGACTCTTGATCTCAGGGCTGTGAGTTCAAGCCCTGTGTTAGGCATGGAGCCTACTAAAAAGAAAGCAAAGCAGGACACTGGTATCAGGAGAAAAGGGATGCAAAAGCATAACCATGCCTAGCACACAAAAAATAGCAGCAACCTTAGTCTGCTGTATCTTCTTTCCTATTTTTTCAATTCACTCAATTTGTCCATTCTGAATGTTTTCTGACTTTATCTTGTGTTTCCCTGATTTGATTTCAATTCTCCTTTGGGACTTCTAGAGATGACCTTCACTGGACTGTTACTGTTTCATACACCTCTCATCCTGGTCAGCTACTGTTTAATGGATGTGATGCCTTTCTGATCTGTCTGAAACCGGACTCCAGCCATTCTTTACAATCTTCTTGTGTTTCTTGTTGGAGATCCATTTCAAGGATTAGGTTTATCTGGGTCCTCACTGTTCTGATCTGTTCTACCGCAAAATAAGCCAACAATTAATTCCATATAAATTTTCATTTGACCATACTTCTTTTAATTTACTGATCCTTGCTGTTAATGCTGAACAGCAAAATAACAAAAAAATATTTTATAGTGGGCGCCTGGGTGGCTCAGTGGGTTAAAGCCTCTGCTTTCGGCTCAGGTCATGATCTCAGCGTCCTGGGATCGTCCTGGGATCGAGGCCCGCATCAGGCTCTCTGCTCAGCAGGGAGTCTGCTTCCTCCTCTCCCTGTCTCTCTGCCTGCCTCTCTGCCTACTTGTAATCTCTCTCTCTGTGTCAAATAAATAAATAAAATCTTTAAAAAAATATATTTTATAGTGAGTCAGAGACTTCATGAAGATTTTCACACATGCCATTTTCAGTCTAACAATAACAACAAAACGCAAAACAAAAAACACCACTGAGGTCCTTAATATTTTGTACTATGGTGATCTCTAAAATATTACTAAACTGGGCGCTGGGGTGGTTCAGTCAGTTAAGCGTCTGCCTTCAGCTCAGGTCATGATCCCAAGGTCCTGGGATTGAGTTCCTTGTTGGGCTCCCTGCTCTGCAGGGCATCTGCTTTTCCCTCTGCCCCTCCCCCTACTCGTTCTCTCCATCTCTCTCTCCCTCTCAAATAAATAAATAAAATTCTTTTAAAAATAAATAAAATATTACTAAATTTTCAGTACTTGTGTTTCAAATTTAAGCTTCAAATCAGACTGGCAAATGGGGAAGGTACTATATTACACTGATCCTAGTTTTTTTTTTATTACATTTTTACCCTACTTCTTTTTTGTATTTATATTTTGTTAATTTCAACAAGCATCTTTCCATTTCAATCTTACAACATATGATCTTAGATCAAGGAGGGAAAAAAATCTAGTGCAACCTCCTTGCTCCATTATGTTATAAATGAGAAGCCCAACCCGGAAAGATAAGCTGTCTTGCTATGGTCATAAGGACAGTTAATTTTATAACAAGCGGCTGGAATCCATATCTCCAAATTCCAAATTACCTCTTCCATGCACAATAACAATCAAAGAAAAGCAGGTTAAATAGAGGAACCCAAGGTAAATAATTACACAGTGATTAAAACTGTAATACCAGGCAATCTTCATGAGGCACTAAAATAACTGCCACCCACTGTAAACAAACTGAAGCCAAAGGACAGTATCCTTTTTGTCCATAAAGCACAGATTGCAGGGGACACTGAGGAATACTTTATATATCAACATCAGTTATATTCTATGAAAAAAAATAAAGGATTTGGTTCAAAGAAAAAAATATGAATGAATTACAGGCCAAGTGTCCACATGAACACATAATTTGTGTCACAGAACTCTGCTGACAGGCACAATCAGGAGTCACATCTCCTCTTAACAGCAAATAACAGCTCTCAGAGTTGAATTAAAACAACAGTTTAACTTAGTAAAATTTTAGTGAAATCCAAGACCTAGGACCCACTTCTCAACCAGGAGGAAATAAATTTAAACTGTTAGAGGTAACAGGCCCATTATTTTATTCTATTCTCAAAAACTTTATTGTCACAATTTCCTATAAACTGCTAAGGTTATCTCCGTTATTTTTACTTACAGAAAGCAATTAAGATCTACCCTACATAGTTACTTAAGTATGGTGAAATAAACTTCAAGACTGCAAAAATCATTAACTTTCCTAACTCAATGTTTTGTACAAGAGCCATAACCACTAAATTCCAGCCAGATACCTGGGTCGATTAAAACTAAGAAAATATTCAACAGTACCTAAAATAACTACCACTAGGATGCTGTCCATGGAACACTACAGACAGTATTTAGGACAGGTAATGGTATTCATTTCTGTAATTATTCAACAGGTTTCAGAGGTAAAAACAAAGTAATACTTTTACCAAGACAATCTTTCATCCAAACTTCTTCAGTTATTGACCTCTACCCCCCAAAAATCCAGTGGGAGGCATCTGGCTAGCTCACTAGGTAAAACATGCAACTCTTAATCTTAGGGTCATGAGTTCGAGCCCCTTGTTGCATGCACAATCTACTTAAAAAAAAAAAAAATAGGGCTTCCTGGGTGGCTCAGGTCAAGATCCCAGGGTCTGGGCTTCCCTGCTCAGAGGGAAGACTGCTTCTCCCTCTCCCATTACCCACTCTCCCTCTCTCGCTATGTCTCCCTCTGTCAAATAATTTTTAAAAATCTTTAAAAATAAATAAATAAAATATATTTTAAAAATGCAGTGTGATTATCCTGTATTATGGATGGTCTTTTTCTGGGCCACTATTTAAGATCTCTTCCTCAGGTTTTTTGGTGTCAGTTCCAGTTCTTCTCCATTCTATGAGATCTAGTCTCAGATTATTATTTACATGTGAGGTAAAACTCAAATTTACCAACTCACTTTATTAAGAAATCCTAAAGTCAAGTTTTGAAAAAATTAATGCTGAAGGCACCATCATAGTCTAAAGTATATAAACTAACAGAAACATCTTCAGTAGGAAGTACAACATAATTTCAAGTATCACTTAATTCTAAGGAAAATGTAAAATGGCACCTCAGACTTTTAAATATAAATTGTAACTGATAAAATAAATTTCCTCAAAATGATGAGTACAAACAGAAAAGTTAAAATTCATCATCTAAGATGTTACACATTTTGTGATAACAGGGTGCCTAAAATAAATGGAAAGGATCAAATAGTTCAATCAGATGACTTTATCCTAAACAAGATTTAGTTGCATTAAAATTAATTTAGGTCATCACATAATACTATATTCTGACAATCTTCTAGGCTGCCTAAATCTTTCTACCTCTGAAACTGATGGTATTTAATACCTCCATGTTGTACCTATAATCACTAAGTAGTAAAAGCTAAAGAATCTGTTTCTCAGGAGAGGAAACTTTCATCCCTAAAATTTCAGTGTACTTTTACTATAATCAATTCTGATTGTAAACACAGAACTTGTGTCTTAAATTTCTTTCAACACGCTACCATTTGTTCTAGTTATGTCTACTTAGTATCTTCTACAAAAGACACATTTAAGGGCGCCTGGGTGGCTCAGTGGGTTAAAGCCTCTGCTTTCGGCTCAGGTCATGATCTCAGGGTCCTGGGATGGAGGCCCACATCGGGCTCTCTGCTCAGCAGGGAGCCTGCTTCCCCCTCTCTCTCTGCCTGCCTCTCTGCCTCCTTGTGATCTCTCTCCCGCTGTGAAATAAATAAACTCTTAAAAAAAAAAAAGACACATTTAAGTTAATTCACTGACCCTATTAATTTGTCTTCTCAAGGATACCAAAGAAATTAACTTGATGTGTTTATTACCAAAGCAGGACATTTGCCTGACACATTTTACAACGCAGAACTTTTTTTAACGTAACAGCTTAGAACTTGGAAAAACAAGGTAAATTGCTCAGGATTACAGAATTATTAAGTAGAATCTAATAGAGACCTGACTGATCTTAATTCTCCATGTTCTTTCAAACCATACCATCTACTGTAAAATTTATTTTTTTAAAGATTTTATTTATTTATTTACTTGAGAGAGAGAGCGCATGAGAGGAGCAGTAGGCAGAGGGAGAAGCAGGCCCTCCCCACCCCAAGCAAGTAGCCTGATGTGGGAATCAATCCCAGGACCCTGGGATTATGACCTGAGCCAAAGGCAGATGCTTAACCAACTGAGCCACCCAGGTGCCCCAAATTTAATCAGATTGTTAATGTTTCCCAAATTCCAATATTCACAATATTTATTTTTTTTTTAAAGGTTTTATTTATTTGACACAGAGAGATCAGATCACAAGTAGGCTGAGAGGCAGGCAGAGAGAGAGAGGAGGAAGCAGGCTCCGTGAATTGTGTAAGACTGATGAATCGTAGACCTCCCAGGACCCTGAGATCATGACCTGAGCCAAAGGCAGAGGCTTTAACCCACTGAGCCACCCAGGCGCCCCCAATATTCACAATATTTAAATGTCAGAAAAACATTTAGTTTTCTGAGATTCAGACAAACTATAATGGGATTTTTAGATGCACACGCTAACCTTCATTCTAAAAAATAAAAATCCCCAGCCTCAAGAGAAAAAAATCCTTAATTCTAATAGAGTTTTGGAGGTGGGAGGGATGGGGTGGCTGGGTGATGGACACTGGGGAGGGTATGTGCTATGGTGAGTGCTGTGAATTGTGTAAGACTGATGAATCGTAGACCTCTACCCCTGAAACAAATAATATATTATATGTTAATAAAAAATAAATTTTTTTTAAAAGAGAGTTTCATTATCCCCAAAGTATTACCACACAAAATACTTACTAACAAAGTAAAGCGTGGCACACACCAAGTGATCAAAGTTAACACTGGTCGGGGACAAAGAGACCTCACATCCCACCCAACAGAATGTACTGAGAACACTGTGATATTCCTGCCTAAATACATCGAACAAACCCAAGCTGAGGGACATTCTGTAAAATGACTACATCTTCAAAAAGGTCAAGGGCACTGATTTCAAAGGCTAAAGAACTGTTCTAAAGTGAGGTGTATTAGAGGGACAAGACTACTGAGTGAAAATATGATCCTAGATTAGACAGACCCTTTTACTATAAACTGACATCTGGCAGGGCACCTGGGTGGCTCAGTTGGTTAAGAGGCTGCCTTGGTTCAGGTCAAGATCCCGAGGTCCTAGGATGGAGCCCCTCGTTGGCTCCCTGCTCAGTGGGGAGTCCGCTTCTCCCTCTCCTCTCTCTCCTTCTGCCTCCACTTCTCATGCTCTCAAATAAGTAAGTTTGTGCTAATAAGCTAATCAAAATTTTTCTACTTTTGCCTTATTTCGTTAGTGTTTAAGTCTTGCTGCTTTTGCTGTCAAAAGTAGGCAGAATGTTAGAACTGGGAGAAAGGCAAAGGAGGTCAAATAGTAAATTACTGATTACAGTATGTCTCTATTAGCTAAATAAAACTGGAAGAGGGCTATTTTTCTTTCTTTTTGCATTTGAAGGAGGGAGTAACTAGAAACTCATGAAGGTAAATAAGCCCAGAAGTAAAAGCACACATACTACACTTAAAAGGTTATCAAACTTCTCTACAGACTGCACACAACTGGTAAACTGGGGGCTTTTAATTTGGTTTTTTTTGGTTTTTTTTTGTTTTTTTAAGATTTTATTTAGGGGCACCTGGGTGGCTCAGTGGGTTAAAGCCTCTGCTTTCGGCTCAGGTCATGATATCAGGGTCCTGGGATCGAGGCCCACATCGGGCTCTCTGCTCAGCAGGGAGCCTGCTTCCTCCTCTCTCTCTTCCTGCCTCTCTGCCTACTTATGATCTGATCTCTCTCTCTCTCTGTCAAATAAATAAATAAAATCTTTAAAAAAAAGAAAAGAAAAGGAAAAACAATGATCCAGCAATTCCACTCTTGAGCATATACACATAAGATTTGAATATAGTCTTCAAAACACACTGGTGAACCAATGTCCACAGCTGCATACCCATAGCAGCCAAAAGGCAGAAGCAATCTAAATGTCCATCAAAAGATGGAAGTATAAATACAGTGCCTGGGTGGCTCAGTCGGTTAAGCGGCTGCCTTTGGCTTAGGTCATGACCCCAGGGTCCTGGGATCAAGGCTTGCATCCAGCTCCCTGCTCGGCAGAGAACCTGCTTCTCCCTCTCCCTCTGCCTGCAGCTCTGCCTACTTGTGCTCGCTATCTCTCTGTCAAATAAATAAAATCTTAGGGAAAAAAAAAAAAGAAAGTACAAATAAAATGTGGTATACTATATGATGGAATGTTATTCAGCCATAAAGAGAAATGAAGTTCTGACACAGGCTACAACACAGATGAACCATGAAAATAATATGCTAAGTGAAATAAACCAGACACAAAATGACAAACACTGTATAATACCACTTTAAAAGAGATATCTAAAACAGGCAAGGGGCCCCTGGCTGGCTCACTCAATAGAACTTGTGACTCTTAACTCAGGGTTGTGAGTTCAAGCCCCATATTAGGCACAGAGCCTACTTAAAAATAAATGAATAAACAAGTAAGTAAAAAGAATAAAATAAGCAAATCCACAGAAACAGAAAGTGTATTAGAGGTTACCAGAGACTGGGGGAGAGGAGAAATGGTGAGTTATTGCTTAATGGGTATGGAGTTTCTATTCGGGGTGAAAAAAAAAAAGTTTAGAAATAGTGGTGATGATTGTACAACATTTTGAATGTAGTTAATGTCACTGAATAAAAAATGTTAAAAAAAAAACCTTAAATACACTTAAAGTGGCACAAAGGAAGAGAAAGAACAGGAGGAAGCAGTGAAGCTAAGGGATTTCCTGATAAATGTTCAGCCAGTTTTCAAACTCATTCCAGAACTAAGGTCAATTTCTATTTCCTCACTTATAAAATGGGTATAATACATGCTGTCATCCTTCTTTGTCAAATCACTGATGAAATAACGTAACTGGAGTCTTTGGCACCTGGCCACAAATAAGATAGCTAAGCTTTTCTTACTGCCTTTAATTACCCTGTAAAAGCCAAGAAATTACGACTACCTTCCAACTCCTTTACTACTCTCTATCTCAAGTCAACAACACCAGGAGGGAAAGAGGTTACTGCCTCTAAAATCTGTGAGGGCCGAAGGCAGAAAATAGGCGCAGTGAATTTATGTGTTGAGTAAAGAGTTCCAGAAAGCTATTTTTCTTTAATTTCTTTATATTTAAGCTAATTTTTTTTTAAAGATTATTTATTTATTTATTTCACAGCGGGAGAGAAATCACAAGGAGGCAGAGAGGCAGGCAGAGAGAGAGAGGGGGAAGCAGGCTCCCCGCGGAGCAGAGAGCCCGATGCGGGCCTCGATCCCAGGACCCTGAGATCATGACCTGGGCCGAAAGCAGAGGCTTTAACCCACTGAGCCACCCAGGCGCCCTATATTTAAGCTAATTAAATATAATTATTTAATTATAAATTCACTATTCACAAGGTAGACATGTTTCACTTCCATCACACAAACTTATAGGTTCTCAGCTCGATTGAAGCAGATACCCTAAATAAAACCAAACTCTTCACTACCCTGTAGAATTATCTATGATATAATCTCATACATGAACTTTAAGGGGGAAAAAAACAAACAAACAAACAAACAAAAACATTTCCTTTGCCATCCTACAAAAACAAAACAATTTTAGCAGTTACAAGGAAAAAATCCCAAGAAGTCCTTGCCTTTTCAGAACTTACATTCTTCAGTTTGGGGAGATAAACCTTGTAGTCAGTATTACTGGGACAATTTTTATTTCCTTAGAAAATTCAATTTCTCGGGCGCCTGGGTGGCTCAGTGGGTTAAAGCCGCTGCCTTCGGCTCAGGTCATGATCCCAGGGTCCTGGGATAGAGGCCCACATCGGGCTCTCTGCTCAGCGGGGAGCCTGCTTCCCCCCTCTCTCTCTCTCTGCCTGCCTCTCTGCCTCCTTGTGATCTCTCTCCCTCTGTGAAATAAATAAAATCTTAAAAAAAATAAAAATAAAAATCCTCTATAGTTTTGGCTTTTTTTTAAGATCTTAATTTATTAGAGAGAGAGAGAGAGAGAGAGAGAGAGAGAGAGAGAGAGAGAGCAGGAGCTGGGGGAGGAACAATGAGGGAGGGAGAAGGAGAGAGAATCCTTAAGCTGACTCCATTCTGAGCCCCATGCAGGGCTCCATCTCACAACCCTGATATCACGACCTGAGCAGAAACCAAGAGTCAGACCCTCAATGAACTGAGCCACCAGGCACCCCAAAAGTCCTCTATGGTTTTCAATCAAGCTACAATCAAGGAACAATGAGTCAATTCTCCCATCAACTCTGAAAAATCCCTGGCTATTTCGAACTTTCTCTTATGTGCCCACTAGGCCAAAGTGGAAAAAGCAGAGGAATAAGTGCCAGAAAGAAAACACAAACAAGCCAGGGTAGAAAGACAAGGACTGCAGAAACAAAGAGAAAAAAAAGAAAAAAAACCCAACAACAACAGGAAAACTGCGGTGAGTTTCAGCAAAGCACAGGCATGAGAGAGAATGGTAAAGGACAAAAAAGAATGGAAAATGAGTATCAAGATACTACCGTCAGCGCTTGTGATGATTTTATCCACATCATTTTTCCACTGTACTTACATCCTTTAAATACTAATTCTCAATTTTTTCCCCTAGGCATGTCACCTCAGGCTACACTCTGGCCAAGTGAATATTCCGCATGTTGCTATGTTGCCATTTAAACTGTCTTGAGGGGCGCCTGGGTGGCTCAGTGGGTTAAAGCCTCTGCCTTCGGCTCAGGTCGTGATCTCAGGGTCCTGGGATCGAGCTCCACATTGGGCTCCCTGCTCGGCACGGAGCCTGCTTCCTCCTCTCTCTCTGCCTGCCTCTCTGCCTACTTGTGATCTCTCTCTGTCAAATAAATAAATAAAATCTTTAAAACAAATAAAAATAAAAATAAACTGTCTTGAGGAGCGCCTGGGTGGCTCAGTCGTTAAACGTCTGCCTTCAGTTCAGGTCAGGATCCCAGGGTCCCGGAATCGAGCCCCGTATCTGGCTCCCTGTTCGTCAGGGAGCCTGTTTCTCCTCCCCAGCTATCTCTGTCATAAATAAATAAAATCTTAAAAAAAGCAAAACTGCCTTGATTACAAGAAATCTCAACTTCACAATTATAACCAACTGATTGCACTTCCAACTTTCTTTCAGTTAGTAACAATGAATAAGCTTCACCCAATGAATGAATGTACACTACTTTTGAAGAAAAATGCTACCAATGATCATTAGTAGATTGCTACTGATAAAATTCTTGGCAAAATGTATTTCTAAAACAGTTATTTCTAGCAGAAATACTGTTCTCAGAGTATTCTCAACTCTTCAGAAAATTTTTTCCTTTAGACATACATAAAAATTACTCGATCGGCATCTGTTTAAGCCAGGGGTCAAAACCATTTCATGTGAATTATACCACAACAGCTACAAAGAGAACTGCGATATTTAAAAACGCATGCTTTCAATAAAGAAACCATGGTAGAACTGAATCAGGTGGAATGCAATACATAAGCTAGCCAACAGTAATAACTGGAAAGGTTAAGTGTTTAGTAATTTCTCAGTGTCTTATTTACGGCTCCTTTAATAACAACCTGCAGAAAGGGCCCTTGTCCTTTATGCTTTGTTTTGGAACACACGATCCATCTATGGACCATCAAAAATGACAGAACAGGGCGCCTGGGTGGCTCAGGGGGTTAAAGCCTCTGCCTCTGGCTCGGGTCATGATCTCGGGGTCCTGGGATCGAGGCCCGCATCGGGCTCCTTGCTCAGGCTCCCTGCTCGGCGGGGAGCCTGCGTCCTCCTCTCTCTCTGCCTGTCTCTCAGCCTACTTGTGATCTCTGTCAAATAAATAAATAATCTTAAAAAAAAAAAAAGACAGAACATTCCTCCTACCTCATTTGAATTACTTTCTCCAAAAGGAAATCCATTACAATAAACTAAAAAATCTTTCTCAAGACTTGTGCCCCAAGAAAAAGAACCTCAGAAACCTACAAATTTAATGACAGTCTTTGCAGTCATTCTTAAAAGTAAACCAAATCCAGGCGCCTGGCGGCTCAGTCAGTGTGCAGCATAGGACTCCTGATCTCAGGGTTCTGAGTTCAAGCCTCTCCCCCCCAGGGTATAGAGAACCTACACTTGAAAAAAAAAAAGTAAACCAAGCCAATGGAAGTGCCTGGGGCTTGGGAGGAGAAGGTTGGGGGAGATTCAGGGCCGCAGGAGATCAGCACCTCCCCCATCTCAGTGTCAAGCTCAGGCCCTATCAGGCCTTTCCAGTTTCCAGACTAGACTTGGTGGTGCGACCGGATGCTTCAGCCATCTCTGGGAGATAATAAATGCCAGTGCTGTAAATAAATTAAAAAACGACTGAGAGTGAAAAAAAAGCCAAATTATTTAGATTTCCAATTTTATCCTGTACGTAAATCCATAGCTCCTTTTAAAACCTGAGACGAAAATCTAGAATAAATTTCCCACACTCATAACTTAATTTTGCACTGTGGTGAATGGCTCTTCAAAGTGCCATCGTAGCGGCAGCGGCGGCAGCAGTAGCACCGCCTGCGAACTAGTTAGAAATGCAAACGACCGGGCGCCACCCCAGACCTGCAGAAACCCACTGTCTCGGGAGGGGCCTGGCAATTGTGTTTTAACAAGCCCTCCAGGGGTTGCTGAGGCTCCCGAGTTTGAAAGCCGCTGGCTTAGGGGTTAGGAGTCATACTGGCTAGGATCAAATCCTGGAGTCAAGGCTGACTTGCTGAGTAATCAAGAGTAAATTACTCAGCTTCTCTAGGCTTGTTCCTCATCTACACAAGGAAATCACGGAGTTGTTTTGAAGATTAAATTAAGAAAATACACGTTAAGTGCTTAGAAGAGATGCGGGGCACTTAGGAAACATCATCCGAATGTTAGCTCTTGTTACTACGATATGCAAGGCCCTTGACGGTTTTTACCCTGGGAGGGGAGACAAAGGTAGAAAAGGCTTAATCCCTACCCCTCCTACCCACCGACAAGGCAGACACGAACACACAGGGCAGAACCAAACACACTCACAAGGGAAATAAAGATACCCTCCTAGAAGGGGCACACAAGTTGATTGGGACGCTTTCCGTAGAAACAAATTCTGACCGAACAAAGCAAGAGACGGCTCTCAGTGATTGCATATGAACAAGAAGAGTTCCAAAGCCTGAAGAGAAAAAGTCCTTCCAGATGAAAGGTGTGAGCCAAGCTCCAAAGGAGGCAAAAGGAAAGCGCCAGGCAGCAGAACTCTGGGACTGAAGAATTGACAAAACATACAGACGTAGTAGTGAATAAAATGTCATTCCCAGTCGTCGGCCTCAGCCTCGGGAAAAGGCTCGGCCTACTCGGGGCACTCCGAGGCACCCTCATTTGCAAACTAACTTCCCTTCGGATTCCTGATCGCCCAAAGACTACTTTTCTGCACTCGGGCCCATCCAGCCATTGTCTGCAGCCAAGTTGCATGCAAAGAAGTAAGAAGTCTACACGGAGTCCCGCTCATCAGCAGGAGCGAGCACTGCTCGAAGCCAACTAGACATCTGAATATTCTCGGCCAATGAGCGCAAAACCACATTACAAAGAAAAAAAAAAACTTGCTTTACTAAAGGGCAAAACTTGGAATAAAGTGGACGGAGAGAGGGAGGAGGGAAGACAGTTTTTTTTATCTTCTTCCCTCCCCGAAACCCCGTCTGGGTGCAGGCGGAATCCAGACGGCTTCTTTTCAGGGCCCGAAGGCTGAGGTTTTCCTTCCGGTCATTGTGTTTATTTCCCCCAAAGAACAGGCCCCGCGGGGACGGCGCGCCGGCCGGGCCCGGGACAAAGCCCACTCCGGGCTCCACCTGGGCGCGGGCAGGGGCGGGGAGGAGCAGGGGCGGGGAGGGGCGGCGCTCCCGGGCCCGCCTGCCCGCCGGCCGCAGTT
>LNAC01000109.1:1594161-1623573 GCA_002007465.1 Ailurus styani
TTTTTTTTTTTTTTTTGTTCCTCGAAGGCGCGCTGCGCGTGCGCACCCGCAGCGCCGCCCAGCGGGAGTTGTAGTTTCTGATTTCGTACCCACCAACGCGACGGCGGGGGCGGTGGACTACGACTCCCAGGAAGCCTCGCGCGGGCGAGCCCCGAACCCGAGGACGCGGCGAGCGCAGCGCCCGGCCCTCTCCGGCAAGGACTGTCAATGGAGGAGCGGGTGGTGGGAGCAAGAACATGGCTGCACCTGGGGCCTGCGCGGCCGCCCGGGTGGGGGAGGGGAGCCGGGGCGCGGGGCGCCTATCTAGGCCGGGGGTAGCCCCCGCTTGCTCAGTGCTGCGATGCAGTCGGCCTCAGCCACCATCCAGGGCTCGCACTCACTCTTGCACCCGAGATTCCCTGCAGATTGCGAGGCCGGTGCACGGCAAAGGCCGGGGAGCCCCAGGCCGGCCTGCCCATCTCCGTGCTCCGCCAAGGGACTTCCTCCGCCCTGCACCACCCTCCGGGACACAAAGAACTCCTCTGTTAGTTTTGAAAGCTTGCCTCCAAAGCGGCCGAAAGAGACTGTTGCCCCAACTTTGGACGGGCGACGGGAGGGGACGCTCCTGTTTTTATTTACCCACCCCCACCCCCCAGGCTGTCCTCACTCTCCCTCACTCAACATTTAGAAGCAAAGTTGAGGGAAAGGCACGGAGTGAGAGCAGAAAACCTGCCTCGTAGCCCGTTCGTTTTGTTCTGTCAACCGCGGAGCAATTGGACCGAAGCGTCTCCCTCCACCCCATCCCCTGATTATTCTTTCGCTTTTCAACTTGAGCTCTCGAATTTCGAAAATGAGGAGCCAGGGCTCTTAAACTCAGAAGTTTACAAAACTCGAGCCCAGAGGTCGTAGGTGGTTCTGTAAAGCACGAGATCGAATGGTTTCGCGATTCTTCTCCCCCGCGGAGATGGGGGCCACGCCGACCGTCCTCCCCCCTCCCCCTCCTCCTCGGTAGGTGGCGACCACGGCGCTTTTTCCAGCCTTTGTCGCTGGAAAGAAAACTTTCCGAGCAGCCAGTCTTTTGATGTAGGTCCAAGACCTTCCCTTTGAATCTTCGTTCGCAGATTGGCGTTCCCCATCTTTCTTGCATGGACCGCACCCATAAAGCCGCCTCTAGAATTTCCACGTTGGGACTCTCTAAATTAGATGGAGACTTTAAGGATCCCTGCGGAAGCAGTCTGATGGCAGAAGATCTCCACGTTTTTACGATTTCCCCTACAATCTGTTACATGCATTTTGTCCCCGCCTGATTCGATTGCGACTCTCCTTTGTCGAGTCTCTCCAAAGCGTTCATTTCCTTTCCACGAGAACAGTTTTCTTTTTGCACTCGTATTTCATTAACATATCGGAATATTTAATTAAAGTCCGTATGCCCAGTAGCACGTACAACCGACATACATGTAAGGAACAAAGGTAACTTTTGGGAAGTCTACCACTGAGCTGATAGGAGCTGCCAGCCTTCCAGGGGCAAACATTCAGCGTCTGTGGGCATCGGTGAGTATGCTTTATGGAAGGACTAGAGCCCTGGGTGGTTTCTGGAGGACACTGGAAGGTTGAGGACAGCGAAGGAAGGATTCACTGGGTGTGCTGGTGTCATGGAGTCGCGTTTGGAGAGTGTTAGAAAGTGAGCCGGAAAGGCAGAAGTTCGTTTAGTCAAGATTACACTTGTCATCATTAAAAGCTTGTTTGCCCCTGGCGTCTATGAATTTAACACTCCCGTGTGGAATTTTGCTGCTGCTTCATGAAAAACTCCCAACTTCTTTGGGGTCGAAGCACTTTCTAAAACTATTAAATCCTAAAGCAGTTCCTCAAGCTTTAGCTGGCTTTGAATTGCCTCCAGATAGAAAAGCTGGCCCTTTTGAGACAATGAGGGGTGTATGGAATGGTTTGTGGTTCCAACTCTTTTTTTCTGCATACTGCCATTGGGGGCTGTAACCCTCATATTTATGTCTTATCGTCACAAATACGCTTTTACAGTCTTCCCTAAGGCCTGGCTCACCACCTTGGCAGTTAACTGGTGCACTTACTGCTTTTGGTTAACCAATTTGTCCCCTCACCTCACTGATAGGTGCTTTGTTAACTGTGACCATAGGGATGAGCCACTTTGAATACCACCTCAGCAGGGCAGAGTTGTTTTTCCAACATAGGATCAAATTGCTGTTTTGGGGGTTGAGCAACAAATGATTTGTGTTTAGGGGTGGAATCCTTTGTTAAATCGCACACGGCTTGCTGTGGTCAGAATCACACTCAGCATAACAAGATGCGTATGCTAAGACTGATTTGCAGCTCTTGGATCTTGCTCACTTAAGACCGAAGTGCACAGAGGCCAACAGGTGGCAGAATCTTGCATGTTATTTATTTTGAATTATTTCAAGTATTTCTCTTTTTATTTATTTGTTTTAGAGAGAGCGCACAAGCAGGAGGGAGGGGCAGAAGGAAAGGGAGAGGGAATATCAAGCAGACTCCATGCTGAGCACAGAGCCCGATGTGGGGCTTAAATCCCAGTACCCTGAAATCATGACCTGAGCCAAAACCAAGAGTCAGATGCTTAACCAACTGTGCCATCCAGGCACCCCCAAATATTCTCTTTATAATGATTAGCCTGGTATATGCAGTCCCGTAGATGAGTGTCCGAATAGTATGACACCATCCCATAGGCTTTGGCCAGTCAAGAGGTGGATCTAGACCAAATGGCATCTTCATCTAGACTGAGTTCCCAGACTTGTAGATTGCTTGTAAATACCAAGTGGTGTGATAATAGGGGAACGTAGTCAACAGTCTTGAAAGTTAATCACGTTTTCCTGCGATTTTTAATATTTGGTATCAGGAGTCTGCGTTCTCTCTTATCATGGGACCCACCCTGGTTAGGAAACCCTGAGCACCCCTGCTCACATCACTTGGTCAAGGTTACTGTTGCTGAGAGATCATTTAGCGCTCTTTTTAAAGATGCTCTTTTGAATCCAAACTGAATAATTTATTCTCTCTGTGACTGTCATGTATTTTTAAATTGCCTGAAACCATAATTCTGAGCAAAAGTTGAGATGCTTTTGACATACTCATTTTTCACATGTCTGGTCTTCCTTTTGTTTTTTTTTTTAATTTTCATTTTTAAGTAATCTCAACACCCAATGTGGGGCTTGAACTTAAAACCCTGAAATCAGAAGTCCCATGCTCTACCAACTGAGCCAGCCAGGTGCCCTAGTCTTTATTTTTTTAATACTTTATTTTATTTTTATTGAAGTATAGTTGATACACAATTTACATTATTTTCAGGAACACATCCAGGCTTTTGATGGAAACTAAACAGAGGTCTTTTTTTTCCCATAATGGCACTTGATATAAGCCCAATATCTTCAGGGTCCCATTTCTTGGTTTTCCGTTGCAGTAGACATAAGACTGTATATTGAGAGAATGGGCCATAAAATATATATCATTTGTAAGGTAGAAATTTGATCTCCACATCAGCGTTCTGAATTAGGTTTTGTACGACTCAGTCCAGATCACGGGGGTTGGGCCACAGTGACATTGTTAGCTTTTGGATGTGTATCTGCACTCTAGCAGATAAATCCTTTGTTATTACAAGGATGCTTTTTTAACTGATTATAAAACACTGTTTTTGGACAGTTTTCCATTTGGATAATTTGAATATTTAGAAGGCTGGATAAGTAACCTTTTCCACAACTCTTCCAAAAGTGGGGGGGAAAAAACCCTAAATCCCAGTTATAATTTATTCATAATAATTAATAATGTAGATGTGGTATAAACAGACCTTCCAGCTCATGCTGTGCCTTTCATGCAAGCATCTGCCCTATGCAATACACCTAATATTCATGAAAAACTCATTGAAATAACCAGGGTTTTTTGGAGGGGGTTGGTTAACATGATTTAGACAAATATGGTTTTCTGTTTAGCATGATGTTCAGATGGCTGTAATCATGTAGCTTAATTTTTAAAAAGTAAAATATCTATAATATTTTCTCTGCCTCCCTAGGGGATTTGGGGGAATCAGATGATATGGAAACGAAAATACTTGAGAAACTCAAGTTAAGTGTTCTATAAATATTACATGGTATAATTTAGCCTTCCAAACATTATTTTTAAATATGAACAACATGTGCATGTTTCTTTTCTGACTGAAGAAATGTACTGCTCTTTTTTTTTAAAGATTTTATCAATTTATTTGATAGAGATATCGAGAGAGGGAACACAATCAGGGGGAGTGAGAAAGGGAGAAGCATGCCTCCCACTGAGCAGGGAGCCTGATATGGGGCTCTATCCCAGGACCCTGGGATCAGGACCTGAGCCAAAGGCAGACGCTTAATAACTGAGCCACCCAGGCGCCCCTCTATTGTCCATTTTTAAAATGCTTTATATTCTAATATCTGAGAAACTACATTTACAAGACTGACTCATCACTGGATTAAGGTAGACCTGACTGATTAGATGATAGAAGTAATAAAATAAAGAATAATAGAAGCCGCACATCCTTTCAGAATATATATCTCTGTCAAAAATATTGTAGAGGACTCAGAAACCTGAGTGTAAAGTTGTATCAAGGAAAGCTATTTCCAAACAAAATGCATAGCCTACTACAGCCTGACTTTCATAACACCAAGAGAAGGAAAGTCTCATTTACTGAAAACAAATCTCCCCATTCCCTCCTCTTTCTCTTTGTTTCCAGTGTCAATTTAACGCCAGTGGTCCAAATTCTTGAGTCTTTATCTTTGCATTTTACAAGCCTTTTTTTCTGGTGACTCATAACCACCCTTTTCTAAACCACTTTCATGACCTTGTGTTTACAATGATAATTAAGGTAGATGCACTTGGAGAAATTTTCAACCAAGAATCAAGGGAATTTTTGAACAATGGATTAGAGAGGGGGGAAACCCAGTGATAAGGAAACTGTTCAAATATGAAATTAACCACCATAGCATGGGTGTATCAGGTAATTTTTGTCTTCCCACCTGTGGGAAAATGTTAAATCATCTTCTTCCTTTCCCCCCCGCACCTGGGGAGCAGGCTGGGCCAGGCTCTGCATTGTACCTGGGGTCTTAGAGGAACTTCATTTATTCCAGCAAATTGTGTGTTCCCATCCCAAATGAATTCAGATTGGTCCTGAGATAATGGGGGAAGTAAGGGACACATAAGCGACTGGAAAAATCTGAGTATCTGTTAAATTCTGGAAAGCTTGTGAGACTCTCTCTGCTGTCAGTAGCTAAGACTGAGCGTTCCGTAAAAAAAAAAAAAGACTGAGCGTTCCTTTTTTTGATGCCTTACACTGTGCTCCACTCTTAATTATCTCATTGCACGCTGACACAAGGTGCTTAGAACCTCCCCATTTGCTAAAAAGGCTCAGAAAGGTTAAGGTACTTAGCCAAGGATACACAGATGGCAAAATCTAGACTCTAATCTATATTGGCCTGTATCCAAGCCTGAATTCTTAACTACTGCTGTCTATTCGTAGGCTCCAGCCATCTCATCCAGGCAGATAGGATAAGCGAATCAAATACAAGGTCTACTCAGGTTGATGCCATGAGACCGTACCAGAAGGTTAGAGACGGAGACAGGAAATTTTGCATGGAAGAAGTAGCATTTGCAATGAATATTAAAGGTGGATGGCATTTTTAAAAATAAAATAACATGAGTATTAGCCTTCTAATGCCTAACAGCAAAACGATCACTTCGAAGGACCTGTGCACGTAAAATGTCGATACACATCGCCAATTTGCCTTTCAGAAAGATTGTGCCACTGGACATGACAGGGTATGAAAATGTCCATTTCCTCCACGCCTGCCCAATTCCAGTGGAAAGGATCATTCCTCCCCCCACCCCACCCCCACAGTTCTGCCGTGCCCATTGATTAAGAACCAAGTTGGGTGTCTTTTCATATTTTTATTTGCCATTTGCATGTATGTTTCCGCAAAGGATATTCGTGTTTGCATTTTCTCCATTAGGTCCTTTGCTTCCTCCCCCTCGCGCTCTCATTCTCTTGTCTGAGTGCATTCTAAAATGAAAGAAATTTGCGTTTCTCTCCTTAGGTGTGTGACAATACTTTCTTGGTTTGTCATTTGACCGTGACATTTTTGTGTGTTGTTACGCAGCAGTTTTATGGCTGATATAGTTGAATTTATCTGTTCTTTTCCTTACGTGTTCAGTGTTAAAAATCAGTCGTGAGATAAGCCTCCCCCACCCCAAGCTGTATACAGACATAGATATATCCACGTGGGTATACAGATATAGGCATGTATATGTACATACGCATGGACACATGTTTTCCCCAAGCAAGATTTTTGCATATCCACCTCCATCCGTCTCCCTTGTTTGCTTGAGCTGTCCGGGCTCTCCATTTCACCGTGCCTTTAAGACACTCCCTCCAGGTACGGTCCCAGTTCTGCCCGCCCTCCTGCCTGCCAGGTGGGCCGCGGGGCATCCCTCCCGCAGGACCCGCGGGCTCGTCACTTCCCGGGCAGCCCCCGGCCACGGTTGTCCAGGCGGGCGGAAGTCCTGCCCTGCCCGCACCTGGACTCTGCCCTCCCCGCGGGCTCCCACCGCGGGCTGATGGGCCTCCTGTGAGCCCCGGAGCAGGCCGGTCCTGGGCGTTCCTGGAAATGCCAGAAGCACGTGGCCGCCGGAGAGTTGGTAGGGCACCTGCGTGGGGGTGAGGAGGTGGGAGGAAGGGCGGGGTCCCTCCTGAATGCAGCTGCATACTCTGGGGCCGCTGCCAGCGAGCGGAGGGCAGGTTAGGGACTTCCGCTGCCATGCACTTTGCAGGCAGAACAGAAACAGCTCGGGACAAAAGTCCCGTTTGGTTCATCTTTAGAAACTGTGCCTAGGTGCCCAGTATTCTGATTTTATAGCTCGGTCCCCTGCTCTTGCTCAGCAAGCCCGAGTTAGCGTCCCCAGTCCTCTTCCCGGCCCCGCTCTCCAGACAGCCTCATTGACCTAGATAGTTGAAAAGGTGTCCTTTTACCACGCTCTGTCCATCTAACTAGTCCAAAAGAAAGCCTCGCTTTGGTATGCATTTTGGTTCGCTTAAAATATACATATAAAACTTACTGTTCGAACCATGTCTAAGGGGACAGTTCCGTGGCATTAAGCACCTCCACAATGTTATGAAGCCATCACAGTGATCTGATTCCAGAACTTTGGCATGACCCGAACAAAAATTCTACCATTAAGCGGCAACTCCCCATTTTCTTCTACCTCCAGCGCCTCATAACTTCTATTGTACTTTCTGCCTTTTCTAGATACCTCATAAAAAGAGGATCGCGCAATATTCGCCCTTTTGTAACTGGCTGCTTTCATCTAGCAAGTTTTCAATGTTACGCATTGTAGCACGTGCAACAGAAGTTTCTTTTTATGGCTACTATTCCATTGTATGTATATATCATATTTTGCTTATCCATTCATCTGATGGGGGACATTTCCACTTTTTGTCTGTTGTGAGTAATGCTGCTATGAACATTCATGCACAAGTATCTATTTGAGTTCCTGTTCCCACTTCTTTTTTTTTTTTCTTTTTTTAGGATTTTTAGTAATCTCTACGCCCCACTTGGGGCTCGAACTCACAACCCAGAGATTGAGAATAGCATGCTCCACTGTCTGAGCCAGCCAGGAGCCCCTGTTTTCCTTTGGGATATAGTCCTAGAAGTGGAATTGCTGGGTCATACGGTAATTTCATGTTGAACTTTTGGAGGAACCACCAAACTTTTTTTTTTTTTTTTTAAGATTTTATTTATTTATTTGAGGAGAGAGAGAGGGACAGGCAGACTCCTGCTGAGCAGGGAGCCTGACGCTGGGCTCGATCCCAGGATCCTGAGATCATAACCTGAACCAATTAGATGCTCAGCCACCCAGGTGCCCTGCTCCCAAACTTTTCCACGGGGGCAGCACCATTTTACATTCCCACTAGCGCTGTACGAGGGTTCCAGCTTCTCCACTCCCTCTAATACTTGGTATTTTCCATTCTGTTAGTGTGCGCATAGTACTTGCATGCGTGTGTCTAATAGAAGCCATCCTCCTGGCTGTGAAGTCATTATCTCATTGGGGTAGTTTTGATTTGCATTTCCCTTATGAGTAATGAAGTTGTGAGCATGAGTGTATCTTTGGAGAAATCAAGTCCTCGGTCCGTTTTTTTTAAAGTTTCTATTTTGGGCGCCTGGGTGGCTCAGTGGGTTAAAGCCACTGCCTTCGGCTCAGGTCACGATCCCAGGGTCCTGGGATCGAGGCCCACATCGGGCTCTTGCCTACTTGTAATCTCTCGCTCTGTGTCAACCTGTCTCTCTGCCTGCCTCTCTGCCTACTTGTAATCTCTCGCTCTGTGTCAAATGAATAAATAAAAAAATCTTTAAAAAAATAAAAAAATAAAAAAATAAATAAAGTTTCTATTTTAATTCCAGTTAGTTAACATACAGTGTGATATTAGTTTCAGGTGTACGATAGAGTGATTTGACACTTCCATACAACACCCCCTGCTCATCATGACAAGTGGGTGCTTTACTCCCCATCATCTATGTCACCCATTCCCCCCATCCACTTCCCCTCTGGTAACCATCAGTATGTTCTCTGTAATTAAGAGTCTGTTTCTTGGTTTATCTCTCTCTCTCTCTCTCTTCCCCTTTGTTTTGTTTCTTGTTCCATTTTTTAACTGGATTGTCTTTTTGTCCTTGATTGGTAATAGTTCTTTATATAATATGAACATTAATCTCTTAACAAATATATGATTTGGGCGCCTGGGTGGCTCAGTGGGTTAAAGCCGCTGCCTTTGGCTCAGGTCATGATCCCAGGGTCCTGGGATGAGGCCCACATCGGGCTCTCTGCTCAGCAGGGAGCCTGCTTCCTCCTCTCTCCTCTCTCTCTGCCTGCCTCTCTGCCTACTTGTAATCTCTCTGTGTCAAATGAATAAATAAAATCTTTAAAAAAAAAAAATATATATATATATATATATGATTTGCAAGTATTTTCTCTCATTCTGGGCATTGTCTTTTCACTCTCAATAGTAAAATAATATGCACTTTGACACACAAAATTTTAATCCTGGTAAGTCTCATTTAGCTATCTTTTTTCTTTGTCAGTGCATTGATATCATATTTAAGAAACCATTCGCAGGGGCACATGGCTGGCTCAGTTGGTGGAGCAAGTGACTCTTGATCTTGGGGTCATGAGTTTGAGCCTCGTGTTGGGTGTAGAGATTATTTAAATAAATAAATATTTTTTTAAAAATTGCCAACTCCAGGCACCTGGGTGGCTCAGTCACTAAGCAGCTGCCTTTGCCTCAGGTCATGATCCCAGAGTCCCGGGATCAACCCCCGAATCAGGCTCCCTGCTCAGCGGGAAGCCTGCTTCTCCCAGTCCCACTCCCCCTGCTTGTGCTCCCTCTCTTGCTGTGTCTCTCTCTGTCAAATAAATAAAATATATTTTTTTTAAATTTCCAAATCCCAGGTCATAAAGATATTCCCCTATGTTTCCTTTCACAGTTTTCACTCTTGCATTTAGCTCTGGTCCATTATGAGTTCCTTCTTGTGTCTGGTGAAAAGTCAGGATTTGACACCATTCCCACGTATTTGGATATTGAAAAGACTGTCCTTTCCCCATTGAAGGGACTTTGTGCCCTTTTCAAAAACCAATTGAACATTTATGTGAGAGTTTATGTCTGGGCTTTCTCTTCTATTGGTCTATGTGTCTGTCCTTCTGCCAGTACCACACTGCTTTCATTACTATAGCTTGGTAGCAAGTTTTGAAATTGGAAACTATGCATTCTCCTGCTCTGTTGTTCCCTTTCAAGATTTGTTTGGCTATCTGGGGTCCCTTTACATTCCATATGCATTTTAGCATGGATTTTTCTGTTTCTGTAAAAAAAAATGTTATTTGGATTTTGATAGGGACTCTATTGAATCTGTAGTCACTAGATTTTTAATACCTATAGAAGGTAGGGAGTAAGCCCCTCTTCAGCCTTTGTCTCTTTCCCCCCTTCCAATCTATAACCATCAGAGTGCCTTGCACAGAGTAGTAGAAGTTTTTCACTTTAGGTAGTATTGTCACTGTGACAGTATTGACTCTTGTAATCTGTGATTGTGAGATTCCTTCTACTCGTTTAGCTCTTTAATTTCTTTTTTTTTTAAGATTTTATTTATTTATTTGACACAGAGAGATCAGATCACAAGTAGGCAGAGAGGCAGGCAGAGAGAGAGAAGGAAGCAGGCTCTCTGCCGAGCAGAGAGCCCGATGCAGGCCTCGATCCCAGGACCCTGAGATCATGACCTGAGCTGAAGGCAGAGGCTTTAACCCACTGAGCCACCCAGGCGCCCAGCTCTTTAATTTCTTTCAGCAGTGTTTTGAAGCTTTCAGTATACAAAACTTTGGTCTCCTTACTTCAGTCTATTTATTCCTAAGTATTATATTCTTTTTCATGCTCTTGCAAATGGAGTTGTTTTCTTAATTTCCTTTTTTTTTAAGATTTTATTTATTCATGAGAGAGAGCGTGCACGCGCACGCACGTGCACAAGAGGAGGGAGGAGCAGAGGGAGAGAGGCCAGGAGGCTCCCCACTGAGCAGGGAGCCCAAAGCAGGGCTTGATCCCAGGATCCTGAGATCACAACCTGAACCCAAGTCAGATGCTCAACCAACTGAGCCACCCAGGTGCACCTGTTTTCTTCATTTCCTTTTCAACTTGTTCATTGCTTAGTTTATAGAAATACAAGTGATTTGGAATGCTTGGGTGGCTCAGTCCATTAAACATCTGCCTTCAGCTCAGGTTATGAGCCCAGAGTCCTGGGATCCAGTCCCACATTGGGCTCCTTGCTCAGCAGGGAGCCTGCTTCTCCCTCTGCCTGCCACTCCTCCTGCTTGTGTTCTCTCTCTCTCTCTCTCTCTCTCTCTCTCGCTGACAAATAAATAAAATCTTTTTTAAAAATACAACTGATTTAGGGCACCTGGGTGGCTCAGTGGGTTAAAGCCTCTGCCTTTGGCTCAGGTCATGATCTCAGGGTCCTGGAATCAAGCCCCTGCTCAGTGGGGAGCCTGCTTCCTCCTCTCTCTGCCTGCCTCTCTGCCTACTTGTGATCTCTCTCTATCTGTCAAATAAATAAAATCTTTAAAAAAAATGCAACTGATTTGTACATGTTGATTTTGTATTTTGAAACATCACAGAATTCATGTATCAGCTCTAATGGTTTATTTGTGGATTCTTTAGGACATCCTACATATAATATCATACTGTTTGTGAACTGAAATCATCTTATTTCTTCCTATTCCGTTTTGAAGGCCTTTTTTCTTCTTGCCTAATTACTCAGTCTAGAGCTTCTATGTGGAAAATAAACAGTGAAAGCAGACATCCTTGTTTTGTTTATTTTTTACTTTTTTCTTTTTTCTTTTTTTTTTAAGTAATCTCTATACCCAATGTGGACTCAAACTCAACCCCAAGATCAAGAGTCACATGCTCACTGACTGAGCCAGCCAGGGACCCCGGTGTCCTTGTTTAGTTCCGTCTTAGGGAAAAACCTTTCAGTCTTTCACTATTAACTATGAACTTTTTGTGGGTTTTTCATATATGGACTTTATCATGTTAAAGAAGTTTCCTTGTATTCCTAGTTTGTTGAGGGTTGTTATCATGAAACAGTGTTAGATTTTTAGATTATTTTTCTGCTCAGTTGAGATGATCGTGTAGTTGTTTTTCCTTCCTTCTGTTAATGAAATGTATTACATTGGTTGATTTTCATATTTCAGAGATAAATGCCACTTGGTTATAGCGCATAATTGTTTTTTTTGTTTTTTTTTTTTTAAAGATTTTATTTATTTATTTGACAGAGAGAGAGATCACAAGTAGGCAGAGAGGCAGGCAGAGAGAGAGGAGGAAGCAGGCTCTCCGCCGAGCAGAGAGCCCGATGCGGGCCTCGATCCCAGGACCCTGAGATCATGACCTGAGCCGAAGGCAGAGGCTTTAACCCACTGAGCCACCCAGGCGCCCCGCATAATTGTTTTAATATGCTGCTGAATTCAGTTTGCTAGTATTTTGTTGAAGAGTTTTGCATCTATATTCTAAAGGATATTGAGCTAGTTTTCTTTCTTTCTCCTTCCTTTCTTCCTTCCCTCCCTCCCTCCTTCCTTCTTTCCCTCCTTTCTTCCTTCCTTCCCACTTTCCTTCGTTCCTTCCTTTTTTTAGAGAGGGAGAGAGCATGAACGAGCACACCAGGGAGGGGAGGAGGAGATGGAGAGAGAGAGAGAGAGAATCTTTTTTTTTTTTTTAAGATTTTATTTATTCATTTGACACACACACAGAGAGAGATTATAAGTAGTCAGAGAGGCAGGCAGAGAGAGAGGAGGAAGCAGGCTCCCCGCTGAGCAGGGAGCCCGATGCGGGCCTTGATCCCAGGACCCTGAGATCATGACCTGAGCCAAAGGCAGAGGCCTTAACCCACTGAGCCACCCAGGCACCCCCTGAGATTCTCTTTGTTGGGAGGTTTTTGATTACCGATTCAATCTTCCTCCTTGTTATAGGTCTGTTCAGATTTTTTTTTTAAGTCAATTTTGGTACTTTGTATGTTTTTGGAAACTTGTCCATTTTGTCTCAGTTACCCAGTTTGTTGCCATACAGTTGTTCATGGTATTCTCTTATAACCCTTTATTTTTCTGTAGGGTTGATAGTAACATGTCTACTTTCATTTCTGATCTTAGTAATTTGAGTCCTTTCTTTTTTATTTATTNAAAAAAAAAACACACAGGAAAGAGAGAAAGAAAAGAAAAAAAGGAACAGACAGGAACTTCAAAAACAACCATAAACTAAGTAACAAAATGGCAATAAATACATACCTATCAATAATAACTTTAAATGTAAGTGGACAAAATGCTCCAATCAAAAGACATAGGGTGACTGAATGAATAGCTAAAAAAGGAAGATCCATCTATATACTGCCTACAAAAGACTTGCTCCAGGGGCACCTAGGTGGCTCAGTAGGTTAAGCATCTGACTTCAGCTTAGGTCATGATCTCAGGGTCCTGGGATTGAGCCCCACATCGGGCCCTCTGCTCAGCAGGGAGCCTGCTTCCCCCTCTCCCTCTGCCTGCCTCTCTGCCTGCCTCTCCGCCTACTTGTGATCTCTCTCTCTCTCTCTGTCAAATAAATAAATAAAATCTTTTATTTTTATTTTTTTAATATTTTATTATTTATTGACAGAGAGAGAGATCACAAGTAGGCAGAGAGGCAGGCAGAGAGAGAGGAGGAGGCTGGCTCCCTGCTGAGCAGAGAGCCTGATGCGGGCCTCAATCCTAGGACCCTGAGATCATGACCTGAGCTGAAGGCAGAGGCTTTAACCCACTGAGCCACCCAGGCACCCAATAAATAAAATCTTTAAAAAAAAACAACAACAACCAAACTTTGGTTCTGTTAGTTTTCTCTATTGTTTTTCTATCCTCTGTTTATCTTTTTAACATTTCCTTCCTTCTGCTAGCTTTGGATTTAAATTTGCTCTTCTTTTTCTAGTTCTATAAGACTTACAGTTAGGTTATACATAAGAGGTTTTTCTTCTTTTTAAAATATAGACATTTACAGCTATGAATGTTCCTTTTTTTTTTTTTAAAGATTTTATTTATTTCACAGAGGGAGAGAGATCACAAGGAGGCAGAGAGGCAGACAGAGAGAGAGAGGGGGAAGCAGGCTCCCCGCTGAGCAGGGAGCCCGATGCGGGCCTCGATCCCAGGACCCTGAGATCATGACCTGAGCCGAAAGCAGAGGCATTAACCCACTGAGCCACCCAGGCGCCCTGAATGTTCCTTTTAGTACTGTTTTTACTGCATCCCTCAAGTTGTAGCATTTTGTGTTTTGTTTTCATTCATCTCAAGGCGTATTTTTTTTTTAAAGTAGTCTCTAAGCCCAACATGCAGCTCGAGCTCACAACCTCAAGACCAAGAGTTATATGCTCTACCCACTGAGGCAGTCAGGTCCCCCTGCTTTGACACTTCTTATAGGGCAGATTTACTACTAATGAACTCCCTCAGCTTTTGTTTGTCTGGAAATGTCTTCATTTCTTTATTACTCATGAAGTATAGTTTTACTGGATATAGAATTCTTGATTGATAGGGTATTTTTTTCTTTTAAGACTTTATTTTTTTTTTTTTAAAGATTTTATTTATTTGACAGACAGAGATCACAAGTAGACAGAGAGAGAGAGAGAGAGAGGAGGAAGCAGGCTCCCCACCAAGCCGGGAGCCCGATGCGGGCCTCGATCCCAGGACCCTGAGATCATGACCTGAGTCGAAGGCAGAGGCTTTAACCCACTGAGCCACCCAGGCGCCCTTTTTAAGACTTTAGATATGTCATCCCACTGCCTTCTGGCCAACATGGCTTCTGATGAAATACCAGCTGTGAATTTAACGAAGGTTTCTTTGTACGTGATACGTTGGTTTTCTCTTGCCACTTTCAAGATTCCCTCTTTGTCTTTGGGTTTGACAGTTTCACTATAATTTGTCACGGTATGGATCTCTTTGAGTTTTTCCTGCTGGGGTTTGAGTTTCTTAGATGTGTATATTTGTGTCTTTCATCAGACATGAGAAGTTGTCAGCCATTATTTCTTCAGATATTTTTCCATCCCTTTCTTTTCGCCTTCTAGAACTCTTAGGTGTTTATTGTTACTCTTGATGCTGTCCCACAAGTCTCTCAGGTTTTGCTAATTTTTCTTCATTCCTTTTTCTTTTTGCTTCTCAGACTGGATTGTTTCAGTTGCTTTATCTTCAAAGTTGCTGATCCTTTCTTCCTGCTGAAATTGATTGTTAAACTCCTCTAGTGAATTTTTCATTTCAGTTATTGTATTCTTTCACTCCAGAATATTTTATTGGTCCCTTTTGATCACTTCTATCTCTTTATTAATATTCTCATTTTGTTCATATATTGTTTTCCTGACTTCCTTTAGTTCTTTATCCATGGTTTTCTTTTTTTATGCTATTTTCATCAGCATCATTTTTATTTATTTATTTATTTATTTATTTATTTATTTATTTATTTAAGTAATCTCTACACCCAGTGTGGGGCTTGAACTCACAACCCCAAGATCAAGAGTTGCAGGCTCGGGCGCCTGGGTGGCTCAGTGGGTTAAAGCCGCTGCCTTCGGCTCAGGTCATGATCCCAGGGTCCTGGGATCGAGGCCCATATCGGGCTCTCTGCTCAGCAGGGAGCCTGCTTCCTCCTCTCTCCTCTCTCTCTGCCTGCCTCTCTGCCTACTTGTAATCTCTCTCTCTGTCTCAAATGAATAAATAAAAAAAAAAAATCTTTAAAAANNAAAAAAAAAAAAAAAAAAAAAAAAAAACAAGAGTTGCAGGCTCTACCAACTGAGCCAGCCAGGTGCCCCTCTTTGTCCAGGGTTTTCTTTGGCTCATTGTGTATATTTAAAATAGTTGATTAAATATCTCTGACTAGTAATTCTATTATCTTCACTTCTTTAGGGATAATTTCTGTCAAATTATTTTTTACCCCTACACATAGGCTATACTTTCCTGTTCCTTTATTTATTTTTTTTAAAGATTTTATTTATTCATTTGACACAGAGAGAGAGAGATCACAAGTAGGCAGAGAGGCAGAGAGAGAGAGGAGAGAGGAGGAAGCAGGCTCCCCGCTGAGCAGAGAGCCCGATGTGGGCCTCGATCCCAGGACCCTGGGATCATGACCTGAGCCGAAGGCAGCGGCTTTAACCCACTGAGCCACCCAGGCGCCCTTTCCTGTTCCTTTAAATGTTTTCTAATCTTTTGTTGAGAAGTGGACATTCATCTGTTGTTCTGTGGTAGCTCCAGAAAATCTGATTCTCTCACTTCTTAGAGATTGCTGATTTTCCTTGGTGAGGGTTAAGAACCATCCATTTGTGTCTTTCCCAAACTTTTTATAAGGTGTGTATGTCTTATTGCATGTGGCCACTAGAATTTCTTTTCCATTACCTCTGCAGTCAGTCAGTAACCTGGAAAGATGCTGACCTCCCCTCTCAATCCTGCCCCCCCCAAAGGCTCTGTTCCCTTAAATCTTTCAAAAGATACTGCCAGGGAAACTGCTGTAGCCTAGGGGCAAGGAGGGGTGTGTGTGTGCAAAACCAAGGTAAGTGTCTATACTAGTCCCCTCAGGCAACCACCAGACAAACCAAAGTGCACAACCCTACATTCTTGAAGGACAAGATTCCCTACTGCCCACCCTGGCACCTGTCCGGCCTCTCCAGAAACACAGGCTTCTGTGCCCACAGTCATGGTGGGGGCCAAGGACCAGGCAATAGCAGCTGCTTTGTGCACACTGGTTATGAAACAGCAGCCTCTCCCTCATGAAGCACTCTTCTGGTTGTTACAAGGGTTTGATCAGGCTCCAGAGTTCTGAAATCGTTGATTACAGTCATTCTTTTCAGCTCAATGTTTGCTTCAGTGAAGGAGGGACTGAACCCCAGAGCTGCCTACTCAACCATTTTGTGTGACACTGGAATGGATTTTTTTTTTTTGGTCATAGGAATTTATTTTCTATGTTTTTGCCAGTTTTATTGAAATATAATTGACATAACATTGTGTAAGCTTAAGGCGTACAACCTGATGATTTTTATGAAATCATCAGGTTATCATAATAAGGTGAAATGGTTATCATAATAAAATCAGTTAACACATCAAGCACTTCACATTGTCACCCTATGTGTGTGCGTGTGCGTGTGTGTAATGAGAACAAAATGGATTTGTAAAATTAACATAAATACACCCATTTTAAAAGTACAGTTCTTTGAGTTTCAACAAATACATGATGACCATTGTCATCAAAATATAGACCGTTTGTAGCACCCCACAATCTCACCTGTACTCCTTCCCATTCGATCCTCACCCCTTACTCCCAGCCCATGAATCCTTCCTACACCATAGATTAAAATCATCAGTCTTGGGGTGCCTAGGTATGGCACAGTTGGTTAAGCATCTGGCTCTTGGTTTCAGCTCAGGTAGTGATCTCATAGGAGTGGGATCAGGCTCCACATTGGGCTCTCTGCTCAGCTCAAAGTCTGCTTGAGATTCTCTCCCTCTCTCCCTCTGTGCTCTTTTTTTTATAAAGATTTTATTTATTTATTTGAGAGAGAGAGACAGAGAGAAGCAGGCACCCCGCTGAACAAGGAGCCTGATGTGGGGCTTGATCCCAGGACCCTGAGATCATGACCTGAGCTAAAGGCAGACGATTAACCAACTGAACCACCCAGGTGTCCCCCACCCCTCCGATTCTAATTTCTTGAGCACAGAAATCTCATCTCCTTCATTTCTTGATCCCCAGTCCTGGCCCAGGGCAAGTGCCTGTCACATGACAAATGCCTGATAAAATATGAGTCCGCCAGTTGTTCCCAGTCGAAACACAGGTCCCTTGTCACCAGATTTTCTGATTCAGAGAAGTCAGAAATTTGGATTTTGGTAGAACTCTCCTGATTTTTAATCACAGAATATTCAGAGTTCAAAGGGAAAGAAAAAAGAAACCCGAGAGGAAGGCATTGACAAATGAGCATTACTGGTATTGGAATGGTGCTAGTTCTTTAGCTTGCAGAATGGGCTGGTTTTCTGGGATCTGGAATTTTCTGGGATCTGAAAATGATCCTAGGCCTCATTTACCGAAGTGGCATTCTTAGATGTGTTCACCTAGTCACATTTAACAGCTAAACATCATTTACTGAGCAAACAAAACAAGCAACCAGAAGGTGCTAACTTAGAAATGAACTGCAGGAACATTTTTGTTTCCACATACCATGGAGGTGTTCATTTTTAAAAGGTATTTGTTTTTTAAATAAATCTGTAAGAACAAATTGAAGCAATCACATTGGGCAAAATCCCAAGAAGTCAATCAATTAAAATAGCTCCGAGTAATAGCACTCAGCCATAAAAAAGAATGAGATCTTGCCATTTGTGACAACATAGATGAGCCCAGAGGGCAATATGCTAAGTGGAATAAGTCAGAGAAAGACAGACACCTTATGATTTTATTTACATGTGGAATCAAGAAAAGAAAACAGACGAACAAACAAACAAAAAAGCAGGGCGTGGGGGGATGGGCAAAATAGACGAAGGGGTGTGAGGTCCGGGCTTCCAGGGATGGAATGAATTAAGTCCCAGGGTTGAAAGGTACAGCGTAGGGAGTATGGTTGACCGCACTGTAATCACGTTGTTGGGTGACAGCCGGGAGCTGAACTTGCCGTTGAACATAGACCAGGGTGTAGAGTTGTAGAGTCACTGTGTTCTACACCTGAAAGTAATGCTCAATGAAAAAGTAATAATATCATAAAATAGATACAGATAATCTTATAGATTACTGTAGAAGAACAAACAGGTCCAAAATGTTGACTAACTGAAATGAAACACTGTGACATCAGTTTCAGGAGTTCAAGGAGTACAGCCCAGGGACTCTACAACTCTGTTTGTCATGCTCTGCTCCCCACAAGTGTGGCTCCCATCTGTCCCCATACAACATGATTATAGTACCATTGATTATATTCCCTAGGCTGTGACTTTCATCCCCGGGACTTAGTTATTTTATAACTGGAAGCTTGTACCTCCCACTCCCTTTCACCCAGTTTGCCTATCCACCCCCCATCTCCCTCCCAAACCAAATTTTATCTCATTGTCATTCTTTGCTGGCTTACAGAAGCTAAAGGGCAAATGGATGAAAAGCCCCTCTTTTATTCTAGAAAAGGTGCTGAAATTTGGCTTTGTCACATTAACTTTTTTATTCATATATTCCAGGCGAGCAGACAAGAGCACAGACTGGTGAATAGCTTTATTAACTTTAATTGGCAGCACACCTATATGGTCAGAACTCAGACCAAGAAATAGGACATAGAATAGAAATGTCCCAGAAGCCCCACCAGAGCCCCCCCCCACCATAATAACCACTGCCCTGATTTCCTTGACCACAGACCCACTGTGCCTCTTTCTGAACTTTTTTTTAAAAAGATTTATTATTTATTTATTTATTTGTTTGTTTATTTGAGACAGAGAGAGGGAGAGCACAAACAAGGAAGAGGGTCAGAGGGTGAGGGAGAAGCAAACTCCCCATTGAGCAGGGAGCCTGATGTGGGGCTCGATCCCAGGACCCTGGGATCATGACCTGAGACCAAGGCAGATGCTTAAGGACTGAGCCACCCAGGAGCCCCTGAATTTTATTTTTTTTAAGATTTTATTTTTAAGTAATCTCTGCACCCAACATGGGGCTCAAACTCATAACCCCGAGATCGAGAGTCACATGCTCCAGCCAAGCGCCACCTCTTTCTGAAGTTTATGTAATGGAATTATGATGGGTATACACTCTTCTGTGTCCTTTTTCTTCACTCGACATTATGTTTATGAAATTCCCCCGTATTGTTATAAGTAGCAATAATTTGGTTTCATCATACTTTGATGATAGGTTTAATTCTTATAAAAGCATAAGATAGAGCATAGGTACTGGTTTCCCAATTGCATTGTTCGGGATGCAATGAAGTAAGCGCAATTCTATCTGTTCTACCAATAAATTGGAAAGGAGGAGACAACCAGTCACTCTTGGCTACAAGTCAAAGGTTATGCTTTGTTTTCAAGTCAAGTGAAATTATATGCGAGCAATTTCCTCACATATTGCAGACAGACATAGGAAATTAAAGATTTTTTAAAAATCTGACTAGGAAAGTTGACTCTGTCAAAAATCAAGCTTCAGAAAAGTAGATGCACAGAACTTCCAACAAATATTGGAACATTTACTGCATTCCAGCCCCGTTCTAGGCGCACCCCCAGAACATTACATTTATGCAAGGCTCACGTTCAAGGCAAAAGGCAAGCAGCAATGGCATAAACCTCGTTAATAAAATCAAAAGATTTTTATAATAAAATACAAAACATAGCTGTGACTATAAGCCCAATAAAAAAAAGCTATGAATCTGGGGCACCTGGGTGGCTCAGTCGGTTAAGTGTCTGTCTTCGGCTCAGGTAGTGATCTCAGGGTCCTGGAATCGAGCCCCATGTTGGGCTCCATGCTCGGCGGGAAGTCTGCTTCTGCCTCTCCCCCTCCCCCTGCTCCTGTTCTCTCTATCTCTCAAATAAATAAAATATTTATTTTTTAAAACAACAAAAACAACTCTGAATCCACTGGCTAAATTAATGCCAGAGGGGGCGCCTGGGTGGCTTAGTGGGTTAAAGCCTCTGCCTTCAGCTCAGGTCATGATCTCAGGGTCCTGGGATCCAGGCCCGAATCGGGCTCCCTGCTCGGCGGGGAGCCTGCTTCTTCCTCTCTCCCTGCCTGCCTCTCTGCCTACTTGTGATCTCTCTCTCTGTCAAATAAATAAATAAAATCTTTAAAAAAAAATAAATTAATCCCAGAGATCTATGAGATGGTCGTCCCTTCGAGGACACGGGGAAGGAGGGAGCAGCTACTACTGTTGTAGGTTCATGCTGCTACAGACCGCGAAGGGGAGGAAGGGCCACCCGAATCCCTTCATTCATTCACTCATGTTTCCATTCGGTGTATGGTTCCCACTCTCTGTGAGCTTCTCTCCTCTATAAGCTCACAGAAGACGGGGACTGAGCTCCACTCTACATCCTACCCTCTACCACCTCCTGCCTTTGAGGTCTTCAGCATCATCGCCTGAACTCTCGGAGCCACATTTTTTCATTTGCAAGCTGGGGAGAATAACATCCATGGTATTAGGTTGTCGGAATGTATTTGGCGGACTTATTTAGGCAGGCCGTGTTGCAGAACAGGCATTCAGGGAAGGTGCTAGGTGCTTTGGGGGATACAGAGGGAAATCGGGCACCATGCCTGACCTCAAGGCAGTTACAGACTGGGGGGGGACAGAGGAGTAACAGGTTATAATACAGTGTGGCTAGCCCAGGCATCGGGAGAGACCAGAGGCCTTGGGGAGAGAGACACCTGCGTCGAGCTCTCAACGGTCCATGGAACCTCCCCAGCAAAAAGGTGGGGGGTATTGACAGCAAGTTGAGGAGCAGGTCAAAGACAGGGAAGTGTCAAGGTGCAGGGCTCAGAGGGAACGGAAAACAGTTTGTGCTGGCCGGGGCTCAGGGCCAGGTGCAGAATAGGCTGGAGAGAGACTCTCGTCTGCTCACAATGGGTCTTCTGTGCCACCTAAGTGGTTTGTGCTGGAGGCGTTGGTCAGGATGCCTGTCATTCCAGCTTCCCTTTCCAGGCCAAATGGAGCCACCCACTCGGGCAAGCTGGGCTAAGCTGCTTTTTAAAAAAAAACAACAACAAAAAAACCCCCTTTATTCAAGTACTTATTTACACAGAAGAAAATGATTCCTTTTTCCGTGTTTTGTTCAATGCGTTTTTGACCAATGTGTTACCCGTGGAACCCCTGCCATAACCAAGATCCAGAACATTGCCGTCACTGACAAAGTGCCCTTGCGCCCCCTTGCTTTGGTTAATCCCCTCCCCCCACGCACCCCCCTCCCCCAGACCCCTGCGATCTTTGATCTGTTTGCTGTCGCTGGTTTGCCTGTTCCAGAATTTCCTACCAAGGGACTCATCCAGCCCCTACTTTCACATAAGGCTTATTTCCCTCACCCAGCCTGATGCTTTGGTGTTGGAGTCACAGAATTGTATGCTTAGTAACATACTCCTTTTTACTGCTGAGTGGTATTCCTTTGTATGGGTGTGCCACGATTTCTCCAGCCTTGATGAACATCCGGACTGTCTCCCCGGTGGGGTCATTACGATACGGATAAAGTGGCTATGTGCATTACACGAGTCTTTGTGTGGACATGTTTTCACTTCTCTGGGGTAAAATGGCTGGAAGTGGAATTGTTGGTTCTTAGGGTTGAATGCATGTTTAACTTTTAGGAAACCGCCTAAGAGGAGAAGAGGAGAGGAGGGAGGGAGAGGGAGGGAGAGGGAGGGAGAGGGAGGGAGAGAGAGGCCCTAAACCACAGTCACCCAGCTTCCCTTGGCTGGTGGGGGTTTATGGGGGGAGATGGGGGCATGGCAGTTGTCACTCAGCCCCACACCGTATCTCTGTGCCACCATGGCCTCCCTGGCAAGAAAGTCCCTTCTTCCCCCGATGTGCAGGATATTATATCAGACCCGAGGAGTCCCCATGAAAATGCCAGGGTGGGTGCAACGAGTCCCTGGAAGGCTGAGGCCCCAGCAGGGTGGTGGGGGAGGGGGTCTGGGGCTGCCGGGAATGAGGCATTAGGGAAGGTAGTCAGGGCAGGATGTGGGCAAGGAGCTGTGTGGACAAGAAGTGCCTTGTAGGAGATCTGATGGCCCCAGGAACCCCACATCCCCCATGCACCACCCCCTGCCCCATGAGCCCACCTGCCAGGCCCCAGAAGTACCCCACTGTCACATCTGGGCACTGGAGGCCAGTCCCTTGTAAGCCTTTATGGTCTAAAAAGGAAGGGTAGAGGGACGCCTGAGTGGCTCAGTCAGTGAAGCTTCCAACCCTTGGGTTCAGTTCAAGTCGTGATCTCAGGTCGTGAGATCGAGCCCTGTGTCAGGCTCTGTGCTCAGTGGGGAGTCTGCTCGAGATTCTCTCTCCCTCTGCTCCACCCCCATAAAATAAATGAATAAAATAAATCTTTTTTTAAAAAAGAGAAAAGGTAGAACTATCCAGACCAATTGCACAGCAATAAAGGGAGAGGGGAAGAACATCCGGACGCCTCAGTGAGGGCCCTCCCCACCCGCATTCCTGATGCCCCATCTTAGGAACATGGGTGAAGCCACAGGTCGGGACGCCCGTGTCCCCCACCAGTGCAGGTCACCCCAGCTGCCGGCTACGCTGGGCCCCGCCTCTGGCCTGGCTTCCAACGGGGTGGCCAGCAACGCCTTCCACCGCAGAGCAGTTTCCAGCACATTTTGTCAAGTAAGAACACTGTGGTTTCCCGCGTGGAGACAGTAAGACTTGGTTGCTGGCGGGCTTCCTGTCAAAGTCCTCAGGGCACCTGCTCCCCAGCTCCTGGACCCAGCCTACCTTGACCCTGTGCCAGGTTGGCACGAGAGGTGCAGATAACACGGGGAGGCCCAGGAGCAGATCCTCAAAGCCAAACCTGCAGAACCAGATGAGGCTTTTGTGAAATTCCCAGGCCAGAGCTCTGAGCCTGCAAGTCCCCTCTGCACACACCTGGCCTGGGTTTGATCCCCGAGGGGGCCCCCTCTTCCCTTTGCAACCGGTTTTCATGTCGGGTTTCAGTTCCTGGCTCCGTCCTGAGAAGCCTCCCTGCAGGCCCATTCTTGTAGAACTCGAAAGACCTTGACCCTTGCCGTTGCCGAAAGCACACTTTCTGCTCATCCAGGTGAAACGTGGGGTGGCAGTTTCACTAAACAGGCCTCCCGTGGTCCCCACAGATGGACTTTATCCCACGCAGCTTAGCTCTATACAGCGTGTATCCGTGGCTGTGTGTGAGTGTGTATGAGTGTGTTTTACATACTTCATCATAAAGTTCAAATCTGTGGATCTTCTGCTCACTGGCTGTGCCTCTGATGGGAAGATGGTGGGGTTGAAAACACTGTGCTCCCAGGGGCTGGCTGGCTCCAGTCGGAGGAGCCTGCGACTCTTGATCGCTGGGATGAGGAGTTCGAGCCCCACGTTTGGTGTAGAGATTACTTAAACAAATAAACTTAAAAATGTTCTGCTTCCACAAAAAGACAAATGCTGTATGATTCCACCTTTTTGCAATACTTAGAGCAGTCTCCTTCCTGCAGACAGAAAATAGCATGGCCATTGCCAGGATCTGAGGGAGGTGGAATGGGGAGTTGTTTAATAAATATGGACACGGCGGGCGCCTGGTGGGCGCCTGGGTGGCTCAGTGGGTTAAAGTCTCTGCCTTCGGCTCAGGTCATGATCTCAGGGTCCTGGGATCGAGGCCCGCATCAGGCTCTCTGCTCAGCATGGAGCCTGCTTCCTCCTCTCTCTCTCTGCCTGCCTGTCTGCCTACTTGTAATCTCTCTCTCTCTCTCTCTTAAATAAATAAATAAATAAATAAATAAATAAATAAATAAATAAATGACACGGGCACCTGGGTGGCTCCGTCAGTTAAGTGTCTGCCTTCAGCTCAGGTCATGATCCCAGAGTGCTGGGATCGAGTCCCACATCGGGCTCCCCGCTCAGTGGAGAGTCAGCTCCTCCCTCTGCCTGCCACTCCCCTGCTTGTGCTCTCTCTCTCTGAAACATAAATAAAACCTTAAAAAAAGAAATAGAACGGGCTATCGATATGCTCAGGACGGTGTACAGAGGTGCTACAGGGATGCAGTGTGGCCCCATCCCAGGGAACGTGTGGCCCCCAGTAGAGGAATAGCCGGGGCCCCAGCAGCCTGAGTTTTGCTTTGGCCAGAAGCTGTTACTGTGGGCGGCTGCTCTCTGGTTTCCGAGGCTGTAGGAAGAGAGAATCTCTGTTTCGAAGAGGGGAAGTTTGACACATATTTTTTTTTTACCAAGACATATCAGGACCACACTTTACAAGAGAGCCTGGAAAGTAAAGTGGTATGAAAATTGCTTTGGTTTTAATACAGAATCATGTTTTTTAATTTAGGGCATATTTAGAAAAATTTTGAGTTCACTTCAAACACATGCAGATACCTTCCAGAAAAAGGTAGTATTATAGTAAATTAGTTTTGATCAGGTGGCACGGAGAAAATTTCTGGAATAGTCACATTCGAAGATTCCTGTTTAATGAATGCCTTTGACTTAAAAATGATTTAACCAAGGGGCAAAAAAGAGAGAGAGAGAAGCAAACCCTAAGAGACGCTTCACGATAGAGAACAGAGGGTTAATGGAGGGAAGCGGGTGGGGGGTGGACTGGATGGGAGTTGGGTATTAAGGAAGGCACTTTTTAAAAGATTTTATTTATTTAGGGGCGCCTGGGTGGCTCAGTAGGTTAAGCGTCTGCCTTTGGCTCAGGTCATGATCCCAGGGTCCTGGGATCGAGTCCCACATCGTGCTCCCTGCTCAGCGGGCAGCCTGCTTCTCCCTCCCCCCCACCCTGCTTGTGTTCCCTCTCTCACTGTATCTCTCTCTGTGTCAAATAAATAAATAAAATCTTTTAAAATTATGTATTTATTTGTCGGAAGGAGAGCATAAGCAGGGGGAGCAGCAGATTCCCTGCTAAGCAAGGAGCCCAACTCGGGACTCAATCCCAGCACCCTAGGATCCTGACCTGAGCCAAAGGCAGATGCTTAGCTGACTGAGCCAGCCAGGCATCCCTTTGGAAGGCCCCTTTTATGATGGCCACTGGGTGTCGTTTGTAAGTGATGAATTACTGAGTTCTACTCCTGAAACCATTATCACCCACCATATGTTAACTAACTAGAATTTAAATAAAAATTTGAAAGGTGCCTGGGTGGCTGAGTCAAGTGTCAGGCTGAGTTAAGTGTCAGACTCTTGATCTCAGCCCAGGTCTTGATCTCAGGGTTCTGATTTCAAGCCCTGCGTTAGGGAAAAAAAAATTTTTTTTTAGGATTTATTGCTTTATTTTGGGGAGGGCACAAGCAGAAGAAGGGGAGGGAGAGAGAGAATCTGAAGCAGACTCTGGGGCTTGATCTCATGATCCTGAGACACCACAGGAACTGAAACCCAGAGTCGGGAGCTTAACCAACTGAGCCATCCCAGTGCCCCCCAAAATTTTTTTTTTAATTTTTTTGAAGAAAAAAAAATTAAAGAGATCTGCAAACTATAAAAAACAAAACAAACTGATTTGACCAAAAACTGCCAATATTTTCATCAGAGGAGCTTTATAACTAGGTCACAAGAAATAAAGTACTTAAATTAGTAAAAAAAAATAAAACAAAAACAAAAAACAAACAAACAAACAAAAACCCACCTGAACTGAAGCATCGTTTGGGGAAGGGACAGAGAAGAGGAAGGGAGGAAGGCACTGCAGTGATGTATTGGAATAGTCATCTAGTGCCTTTGGTTATTTGGACATTAATTTCAGAAGTGTCCTTATAATTAGAGTAAATTAAAGATCTTGCAAATTACAGGTCATGGATCTCCACTTTCCCTGTTGAAGAAGTCTATAAAGACACTCACCAAGATGCTGCTCTAAGACCAGAAGGCAAGTATGTCCACTGAACTCAGGGAGACCCCCCGCAGGATCTGCGTGGTTGAATTTGAAGCAGCTGCTTAACAGATTCATTTAAGCAAAATCTTTGGTTTCTTGGCGGGCAGTGGCCTTAGCAAGGAAACCACATGATCGCTCCGGGTAAGACAGAATCCCTTCAAGGGCATTCAGAGGGTTTATGAAGTGGCTGCCTCAAGTTTACACCCCACCCACAGGGACCGTGGCCATTGCCTTGGGCTGGAGGGAGGGCCCCCTTGGTGATTCTGCTGTGCAACCAGGGAGGACAGCCGGCCAAAAATGGATTGACAGGAGGATTAGGACTTTGATCTTTATTCCATAGTCTTTATGGTGTGGGAAACAGGCAAAGGGGGAGGGGGAAGCCAGCGGGGAAATATATTTAGATGGCCTGGTAAAATATTTGCCATAACTCCCACTAATTTGGACATTCTCCCCTTTGCACTCTCGGATCCTGTGAATAGATAGGTATTGTTGTCCTTCTTTCTACGGTTGGAAAACACTAGCTCAGAGATCAGGTGAGGGCTCAGCTGCTAAGAGGCAGAGCCAGGGCTCAGACTGGCCTAATCCATCTGTCCCTTTGTTCTGGGACGGAAACAATTCTCCTCTGTGAGGGCCCATCCTTTCTACTTTTTGTTCTCTGCTGCACTTGGGCTAGCTGGGCTCCCCTCTATTCTTGTCTCCTACTCACAGCGTAAACTGGGATCCTTGCGGATTTCTGAGAAAACAGAAATTAACGAGGCAGCCAGCCCGAGAGCAGGGAGACTAAGGGACATACTCGCCTGGGGTAAAGCATGAAAAACTTCCAGATGCCGGAATCACTTACCGTTTGCTTCACGTTGCTTGGCGGGGCTGACACTAAACACAGCTTTCCAGTCGCTGTGGTGGGAATTGCATTTTGCATCGTTCATTAGACGGCTCGCTTGGAAATGACCTTGAGAGGTAGAAAGAAACCTCTGTCTGCCGCCCACGCGAGCTGGTAGAGAATAGGGTCGAGAAAATTCCCGAAAACAGCGACACTTGAGACCAGTTTCGCTCTGTAAATCAAGGAATTTTTAAATTGTGGCTTTTATTCTAAGGTAGGCAAAGTTCACGTGCATGAAAGAGATCTCACTTTAATGGCAAAAAAACCAAACAAACACAAAAACACCAAAAAACTTGAATTTTCAGCTGAGATCATTTTCCACGACTCCTTGAAGAACTACTGCCACCTCATGGAAAATTTTTATAAACTTCCAGTTGAGGCAGGAATCCATGTTTGCTATCTTCGGGGCCTGCTGCTTACAGCTGCTGTGTGATTTGCTCTTACACCAAAAAGCCCCTGAAAGTCTTTGGCCTGCAAACTGCAGTTTTTATACCATTCTGGGTCCAATTCAAAGTGGTTCGAAGTGTATCATAGACACAATGTGATTAGAAATCAATAAATAATATTTCTCTTAAAAATATTTTAGGGCGCCAGGCATGGCTCAGTCAGAGGAGCGAGCGACTCTTGATGGGAAGGGGGGAATCGAGGGTTCAAGTCCCAAGTTGGGTGTATAGTACTTAAATAATTTTTTTAAAGATTTTATTTATTTATTTGACAGAGAGAAAGAGAAAGAGACAGTGAGAGAGGGAACACAAGCAAGGGGAGTGTGAGAAGGAGAAGCAGGCTTCCAGCTGCAGGGAGTCCCATGTGTGGCTCAATCTCAGAACCCTGGGATCATGCCCTAAGCCAAAGGCAGATGCTTTAACTGACTGAGCCACCCAGGCCCCCCAATTAAATAAATTTTTAAAAATATATGTTAAGTGTGACTTTTTTACATTTTTTTAAAGATTTTATTTATTTATTTGACAGAGAGAGAGAGATTACAAGGAGGCAGAGAGGCAGGCAGAGAGAGAGGAGGAAGCAGGCTCCCAACTGAGCAGAGAGCCCGATGCAGGACTCAATCCCAGGACCCTGAGATCATGACCTGAGCCGATAGCAGAGGCTTTAACCCACTAAGCCACCCAGGTGCCCGTTTTTTACATTTAAACTTAAAATATTTTTAATATTTCTGTTTTCAATAAAAACGTTATTTTGGTTGTAATTGAAATGAGCAGAGAGAGAGGACATAGTGATTAAGAAAATTGTTCTCTGTGGCTCTTCCTCCCTGTTCTTTTAGGGAGGGCACTTCTGCAGCAAGCAGATGGATGCTAACTGAACACACTGAGCCCCTTCATGGCTGTCTGCTCTCACACGGACTCGAAACGACCTCCGCACTGTTGGTGAATTCTTTTTTCAAGGCTCAGCTAAGGAACAGTTCCTCCATGGAAACGTCCTTCAATGCCTCCAGGTAGAGTGGACTGTTTCCCTCTTTGGATCTGCAGGACTCTATACCCACCCCCAGGGTCCTAGTTATCATTACCGTATTTCTTGTTACCGTATTTACTGCTGTGGCACTTTATTTGTTCTGTTGTGACAGTTTTGTAGAGGCAGTGAACAGCCAGAGAGCTCAGAGCTCCAGCTCCAGGTTCAAATCCAGCCTGGGCTCATTACTGGCTATGTCACCTTGGGTGAGTTTTCTCTGCTGCAAAAGGGAGAAAAAAGTATCACCTCTGAGGGATATTAATGAGCGTTAAATGAGTTCATCCTCTTCAGGAGCTTAGGGCTGGGCTGGGCACCAAAGGAGCACTATTGAAGTGTGACCTCCCACTGCTCCGCTCCTCACGTAATTGCCCTCACACAGGTCTGTCTCTCCCACCAGACTGGCTTCTGCAGAGAAGGACGGCCCAGTTCATCTCTGAAATCCCCTGTGCTTACAAAGGGTGTCAAGCATTGCTTAGTTGTGGTTGCTGAATCCAGGCATACATGAATGACACACTAGTATCATCACAATAAAGATCTCAGCAGGGTGCCTGGGTGGCTCAGTAGGTTGGGCATCTGCCTTTGGCTCAGGTCATGATCTCAGAGACCTGGGATGGAGTCCTGCTTCGGGGCTCCCTGCTCAGCAAGGAGTCTGCTTCTCTCTCTACCTCTGCCCCTCCCCCGACTTGTGTGCTCTGTCTCTCTCAAATAATCTTTAAATAAATATATATATATATATTTCAATCCAAAAATGAAATTAAGAAAGCAATTCTACTTTAATAGCAACAAAAAGAATAAAATATTTAAGAATAATTTTTTTGAAGTGTAAGATTTGTACACTGAAAACTATAAAACATCACTAAAGAAATTAAGGAAGATGTGAATAAAGACATCCTATGTTCATGGATTGGAAGATTTTTTTTTAATTTTTATTTATTTATTTCACAGCAGGAGAGAGATCACAAGGAGGCAGAGAGGCAGGCAGAGAGAGAGGGGGAAGCAGGCTCCCTGCAGAGCAGAGAGCC
>LNAC01000109.1:1623699-1637859 GCA_002007465.1 Ailurus styani
GGATTGGAAGATTTAATGTTAAGATGGCAATCCTCCCAAATTGATTTCTGGATTCAAAGTGCTCTCTGTCAAAATCCTAACTAGTTCTGTGTGTGTTTTTTTATCCCCAGAAATTGAAAAGCTGATGCTAGGATTCATATGGAAATATAAGGGATCCAGGATAGCTAAAACAATCTTGGAAAAGGAGCGCAAAATTGGAGGACTCACTACTTCCTGATTGCAAAATTGCTACAAAGTTGTAGTAATCAATAGAGTGCAGTACTGACATGAGGATAGATCAGTGGAAGAGAGCTGAGTGCCCAGGGGTGCCTGGCTGGCTCAGTCAGTAGAGGATGTGACTCTTGACCTCAGGGTTGTGAGTTCAAACCCATACTGGGTATGGTGTCTACTTAAAATTAATTAATTAAAAAAAACCTGAGAGGCCAGGTATAAACTGTCACTTTTATGATCAGCTGATTTTTCAACAAGGGTGCTAAGACCATTCAGTGGGAAACAATTGATCTTTTCCACAAATGCCTTTTTACAAGAGATCCCAGAGAGCTCCCTCCCGGCATCCATTACATCAAATAAACAACAAGAAGCTGGCCTCAATGAGGAACCAGGCTCTCACCAGACCTGAACCTGACAGTGCCTTGATTTTGAACCTCCCAGCCTCCAGAACTGTGAAAAATAAATTTCTGTTGTTTATATTCTACCTAGTTTATGTTTTGGGGTTTTTTTTAATAGCAGCCTGAATGAACTAAGACAATATTTATAGCAGCCCAAAATTGGAAACAGCCCAAATGCCCATTAACTGATGAATAGATTTTTTTAAAGATTTTATTCATTTATTTATTCATTTATTTGAGAGAGAGAGGGAGAAAGAGAGAGAGAGAGTGAGCATGAGCAGGGAGGAGGGACAGAGGGAGAAGGACAAACAAATTCCCCTCTGAGCAAGGAGCCTGACATGGGGCTTGATCCCAGGACCCTGAGATCATGATCTGAGCCAAAAGCAGAGGCTTAACCCACTGAGCCACCCAGGTGCCCCGAGCATGTGACTCTTGATCTTAGGATTTTAAGTTCGAGCCCTGTGCTGGGTATAGCACAGGATCCTATTAAAAATAGGATCTTAGGGGGTGCCTGAGTGGCTCAGTGGGTTAAAGCCTCTGCCTTCGGCTTGGGTCATGATCCCAGGGTCTGGGATCAAGCCCTGCATCGGGCTCTCCACTCATCAGAGGGCCTGCTTCCCCCCCCCCCCCCCCCCCCCCCCNTGCCTACTTGTGATCTCTCTCTGTCAAATAAATAAACAAAATCTTTTAAAAAAATAGAATCTTAAATAAAGAATATGTTCATAATATGACATTCTGTTGAAATAATAAGGATACGAATTGTGTCATATCAACTCTCTAAGTGTATTTGTATAGGAGACACTGTTGGTACCCACCCATCCTGCTTTTCCCCATCTTCCAACCTAAATGACGGTGTGACTCAGGGGACGCTGCCCCAGCTCTGAGGGTGATTGCTCTAAGTCAATGGCAGTAATCCACCTCCTAATCAGGTCTACTCCGGTAGTTAACCTATGGCATTCCCAGTGATGACGCCTGGTTCGGGAGTGGGAGCGTGAAGCAGCTTGGCCTAATCAGACTGCAAGGAAGACTTCCAGCCTCTCCAATCATCTCCCTGCCCTAAGGGGTAAATGAGATGCTACCCTTGCCAGAGAAGGACCCTTGGGATGAAGTCAGTGTTTGGGTGGCCCTGGAGAAGTCACCTGGGTCCTTTAGAAAGTCACTATTCTCCACCAACCCTAAAATCTAGCTGCCTCAAGGTTTCCTGTTCCCTGGGGTCCTGAATAGCTTTCCTTCTATTTTGGCTTGTTTGAGTCGGGGTGGTTTCTGTTATCTGAGGAAAGCATCCAACACAACGTGCGTGGAAGAAAGAGTGGAAGGAAATGTATAAAAATGTGGGCTGCCATTATCTTTCACTGGTGAGGTTATGAGGGCTTGAGATTTCTTTTGTACATTCTTCTGTGTTTTCAAGTTTTTCTAAAATTAGCATGTATTACACTTTTTCTTCTTCTTTTTTTTAATTACACTTTCAATCAGATAAGTACATTACATTTTTTTTTTAAGATTTTATTTATTTATTTCACAGAGGGAGAGAGATCACAAGGAGGCAGAGAGGCAGGCAGAGAGAGAGGGGGAAGCAGGCTCCCCGCTGAGCAGAGAGCCCGATGCGGGCCTCGATCCCAGGACCCTGAGATCATGACCTGAGCCGAAGGCAGAGGCTTTAATCCGCTGAGCCACCCAGGCGCCCAGTACATTACATTTTTAAGGAGGAAAAGGCAGGGTGCCTGGGTGGCTCAGTCGGTTAAGCGTCTGCCTTTGGCTCAGGTTGTGATCCCAGAGTTCTGGGATTGAGTCCCATATGGGGCTCCCTGCTCAGCAGGGAGTCTGCTTCTCCCTCTACCTGTACCCCCTGCTTGTTCTCTCTTTCTTTCTCTCTCTCTCTCAAATAAATAAATAAAAAATATTTCAAAATAAAATTAAAAAGTAAAAAAAAAAAGACTGCCTTCTGTCTTGGGTGATCACTTTCTCTCTAAGCTTTATTTATTTGAGAGAGAGAGGATGGGGGGAAGGGCAAGGGAGAGGGAAAGAAGCAGGGGAGCCTGACACGGGGCTCCATCTCACAACCCTGAGATCCCGACCTGAGCTGAAATCAAGAGTCAGATGCTTAACTGATTGAGCCGCCCAGATGCCCCCCATTTTCTGTCTTAAATCACTCTTTCGTGGGGGGACACATGCTGCCATGTTCTAAGTAGCCCCTTGGCGAGGCCTGGGTGCCGGGAAAGTGAGGCGTCTGGCCACCAGCCATGCAAGTGAGCTTGGAAGCAGATTCTCCCGCCACCATCCAGCAGATGACAGCTGCCCAACCACAGCTTGAGTGCAGTCTCCTGGGGCACTCAGATCGAGAACCATCCATCCAGCTGCTCCCGGATTCTTGACCCTCAGAACCAATATTAGACAGTAAGTTTATTTATTTAGTTTAGTTTTCTTTTTTTTAAAGATTTTATTTATTTATTTGACGGAGAGATACAGCAAAGGAGGGAACACCAGCAGGGGGAATGGGGGAGGGAGAAGCAGGCTTTCCCGCAGAGCAGGGAACCAGGACCCCAGGGATTATGACCTGAGCCGAAGGCAGACCCTTAATGACTGAGCCACCCAGGCGCCCCTAGTTTATTTTTTGAAAAATAAGCTCTACGCCCAACGTAGGGCTCGAATTCACAACCCTGAGATCAAGAGCCCGCATGCTCTACCGACTGAGCTAGCCAGTGGCCCAGCCCCTGTGAGTTTATTATTTCAAGCTTTTGACTTTTGGAGTTCCATGGTGATCAAGAGCAACGGACATCCCACTCTTTTGCTCAGTAAACCACTTTAGGGAAATCTGAACTTGAGAAACAGAAGCACCAGTATCAGAGGATGTATCTATAAGGGGGTTTATTGCCACTGCCTTTGGTTTGGGAAAATATTGGGTATAATTAGAAAGGAGGGCAATACCATTCTGTGGGGCTGTTGTGCCATTGTGGGAAGGTCCGTAAGGGTGACCTGTATGTGTGAATCCGGAACGATTCGTGGCCCATCGAGTGGGGAGCAAAACGGTGCAGAGTCCCGCATACGGTCTCTGTGGGAAGCGTTGCTGCAGGCGGCTCCCCAGCACCTGTGCTCCCCTTCCTCCTTATTCACAGGCCATGCTCCCAGCATCAGAACTAAATCTCAACTTCTCGGCTTCCCCTGCAGCAGGCACAACCACAGGATGTACTTCTGGTTAATGAGATAGAAGCAGAATTCCCAGGAAAGAAAATTACTGGCTTTCTAGTAACATGTATACATCGTTTAAAAAACGTTTTTTAAAAAATGTATTTGAGAGAGAGATAGTGCATGTGCGAGTGGGGGAAGAACAGAGGGAGAGAATCCCAAGCAGATGCCCCGCTGAGCGTGGAGCACGATGCGGGGCTCAATCCAGGACCCCGGGATCATGACCTGAGCCGAAGGCAGACGCTTAACCGACTGAGCCACCCAGGCGCCCCGATCCGTTTTCATTTAAAAGAAGAAAGGGAGAAAAGTCATGTGTTTTGTGTGTGTGTGTGTGTGTGTGTGTGTGATTACTTGTGCGAGCATAACGACATTGAAAGATGCGTATAGGACTGTTAACATTGGCGGGTAACAGCAAGGGTTTAGGCTGGAGGCAAAGGAGAAGTTATGAAGCTTTTATTTTTATGCCATTTATGTCATTATAGCAAACATTTGTTAATTTTGTGACACATTGTAATAGTGTCCGCAAACCTTATAAAGAGAGAGGAAGAATCAAATATACTAGTACATATAGGAGAGGAAGAAAGGCAAAGCGTACAATGGCATAGTATTCTGGAATTCCTGGTTATTGCTCGGCGGCTCCGGCTCAAGGCTAGCGGGTCCTCAGTGACCGGACAGGTACGGGGCCGAGTGCGGGCAGCCGGGAGTGGATAGGCCGAGGAAATGGAACAATCGGTAGGGCTCTGCTGTTCGAGCCAACACTACCAGCTCCAGATTTGTTCCATGGGCCTTGGTGTGGAGGCCCTTTGGGAGATCATCCAGACCCCACCGGAGCCCAGGAGGCCCAGAGCGGCAGTTGCAGGCCAGCTGAGAAGGGAAGTAGCCAGAGGAAGCTGGGCTCTGGGGTCCGGGGCCAGGGGATGCAAGGCGGGGGTGGGGGCTCCCCAGACATGGGTCCTTGCTTTCAGGAGCAGGCCTCCACCCCCTACCCAGCTCCGGGGCACCTGGGCTTGTTGCCAGATCCCACCGTACAGGCTCTGAGCAGGACTGGGGCACATGGCAGCCCAGGGTCTAGACCAAATTGCAGTGTCACGCGGCTGACTGGGGACATGACATATGTCTTCTTAGTTGGTGGCTCTTTGCTTCCTGGAACCATCATGGCCCTCGCTCTGTGCTGGGTCCCCGTGCAGCCTGGCGAGTGGGGGCGACAGGGCTGCTGTCTTGGATCCGCCTGCCCCCCCCCCCCCCCCCCCCCCCCCCCCCCCCCTCTCCTCCCTTCCTTTTGCCTCCTTGCACGATTTCCTCTCTTGCGGTCGCCAGGGGTTTCCTGTTCTCTCTGGCTGTCTGGGCAGCTTCCTCATTTCCCTTTGCAACATCGAGCAGCAGGTGTCTGGATGGCTCCTGCTCTCCGAAATCCCGACTGCCAGGGACCAAGCAGAGAGCCTCTGGGCTCACACAAAGGTGTGCCATGGAAAGGGACAGCCGCTCAGCTGGGCCGGGCCCAGCCGGCTTCTGGAGGAGCCAGAGGAGGGAAGCTGCCATTTTCCTGAACTGGGTTATGACCCACATATCACACGGAACATATTCAGGCTCAGAATTCTTTGTCGCTTATCGAAAATTTCTACTTAACTGAACATCCTGTATTTTTATTTCTTAAATCTGGCCACCTGATCCTCAGGCGGCTCAGCTTTCAAAGTTCTAATCAGATTTTTCCAGAAAGGGAAGAGAGGGAGGAGAGGAGAGGAGAGGAAAATAAGAAACTCCCCATGGAAAGAGCCTGGGTGTGACTCACCAGCTGCTCCTCCCCGCTGCGGGCCAGGGACTGAGGCCCCGGGAGAGAGGGCAGCGCTGGGAGGGGCACCCCGTGCCAATCCTGGCTCAGCCACCAACTTCCTGCGGGTCACCCGGGGCCGGGGCTGGACCTCTCTGGGCTCCCAGACGGGAGTCTGTGGCCTCCAGCGCTCATTCGTTCATCGCAGTTGTCCCAAGCGCCCCCTCCGTGGGCCAGACCCAGGTCCAGGAGAGGAGCCGGACTCCTGGGCCCTTGAGCAGCTGGCGGGCAGGTGGCACGTGGACAATATAGACATGAAAATAGATCCTCATGATCCAGGAAGATAGAATTTCCACTTCCCTCCTTCAAAGGGAGAGCTACGCGGTCCCCACTGGGCCCTGCACCTGCCTTCTTCTTCTTAAAGATTTTATCCATTTGACAGAGAGACAGCGAGAGAGGGAACACAAGCCAGGGGAGAGGGAGACGGAGAAGCAGGCTTCCCGCCGAGTGGGGAGCCTGATGTAGGGTTCGATCCCAGGACCCCGGGATCATGATCTGAGCCGAAGGCAGATGCTTAACAACTGAGCCACCCAGGCGCCCCTGCCTTTTTCCTCTTCCTGGTGCCAGTGAGCGCTCCGGGGTCTGTGGGGGCTGCCTACTGGCGACTTCGGCTGTCGTGGCACTTCTCATAGATCCAGCCATCCTCAACAGGAAGTCCTCCACAAGGCCATGCTTCCTACAGCAGCCCCCAGAGTGGTGGGGGTGAGCTATGGGCCGTGAAGTGTTCTGGGGGGGCTTGCTTCCTCTGGACCAGCAGGTTGGGTTGGATCGAGGCAAGCTTGGGTCTCTCAGATGCCCACCTGCATGCCCAGGGGCTTCAGATCACTTGGTGGCCTCAGCATGACACAAGGTGGCAGTCTTCGAATGGCAGACCTAAGATGGTATGCTTAATACTACCCGCTTTTTTCCAGCATGTGTGCGTGGTGGGGAAAAATGGAAGGAGGGCATTTGATTTTGATGACCAGGGGCTAATCCTTTTTTTTTTAAGATTTTATTTATTTACTTGACACAGAGAGAGAGAGATCACAAGTAGGCAGAGAGGAGAACAGAGAGAGAGGAGGAAGCAGGCTCCCCGCTGAGCAGAAGCCCCTCCCTCTGCTCTCTCTCTCTAAAATACATGCATACATACATACATAAATCTTAAAAAAAAAAAAAAATAAGGCACCTGGGTGGCTCAGTTGGTTAAGGGACTGCCTTCGGGTCAGGTCATGATCCCAGAGTTATGGGATCGAGTCCTGCATCGGGCTCCCTGCTCAGCAGGGAGTCTGCTTCTCCCTCTGACCTCCCCTCTCATGCTCTCTCTCATTCTCTCTCTCTCTCAAATAAATAAATAAAATCCCTAAATAAATAAATAAATAGATAAATAAAATCTTTAAAAAATATATAACGTAACATTTACCATTTCAGTGTACAACTCAGTGGCATTAAGTACATTCCTGATGTTGTGTAACCATCACCACTCTTTCTAGAACCTTTTCATCATCCCAAGCAGAGACTCTGTAGCCCTTAACAGTAATTCTTCCCTCTTGCTCCTCCTGTCCCAGCCCCTGGTAACCTGTAATCTGTGAATTACTGTCTCTGTGAATTTGCCTGTTCTCAGTATGTCCTCCAAGTGGAACCATACGCTATCTGTCCTTTTGTGTCTGACTGCTTGCACAGAGCCTGTTTTCAGAGAGCCCCTGTGCTGTAGCAGGTGTCAGAGAATCCTTCCTTCTTATGGCTGAATCATATTCCATTGTGTGGCTAGACCGCCTTTGGCTTATGGATTCATCCGTGGGTGGACACTTGGGTTGGTTCTGCCTTCTGGCTACTGTGAATGATACTGCACATGATCGTGGGTGTACAGATATCTGTTGTTTGAGTCCCTGCTTCCAGTTCTTTAGCATCTATACCTAGAGGAAAATTGCTGGGTGACAAGGGACCACTCTGCTCTTCTCCACTACAACTGTACTTCTGGTCTGTACTTCTGGTCTGTGCTTCTGGTCACCAGATATGTGGGGGGCTTTTGTTTTGTTTTTTTTTAAGATTTTATTTATTTATTTGTCAGAGAGAGAGATCACAAGTAGACTGAGAGGCAGGCAGAGAGAGAGGAGGAAGCAGGCTCCCCGCCCAGCAGGGAGCCCGATGCGGGGCTCCAGATTGTAGGACCCTGAGATCATGACCTGAGCCGAAGGCAGAGGCTTTAACCCACTGAGCCACCCAGGCGCCCGATATGTGGGGTTTTTTTCCAAAACCAGGCATAGGCATAAATGATTAAACCACTGATATTGGTAATTAATTCAATCTCTAGCCCCGCCCTCTCTTCCGGGGTAGGGGGTCAGGATGGTGCCACCGTTAGGGGCTTTCCAAAAACCACTTCATTAACATAAATTTGGGTGTGTTTGAAGGTTGTTATGAATAACAAAAGACGCCTGTGTTGCTCTTATCAGAAACTTCTAAGGGTTTTAGGTGCTGGTATCAGGAATGCAGGTGAAAACTGAAATACATATTTTTTATTAGATGACAGTATCACGTGGGGTCATATTACGATTCTGTGTTTGGCTTCTGGAGAGGTTGTTTCCCATAAGAGCTGCACCATCATTTTACATTCCCACCAGCAATGCATGAAGGTTCCAGGTTCCCACTTGCTCGCCAGCACTTGTTATCCTGTTTTGTTTTATTTTTTATTTTATTTTAAAGATTTTATTTATTTGACAGAGGGAGAGATTACAAGTAGACAGAGAGAAAGGAGGAAGCAGGCTGCCTGCTGAGCAGAGAGCCTGATGCGGGGCTCGATCCCAGGACCCTGAGATCATGACCTGAGCCGAACGAAGGCAGAGGCTTTTTTTTTTTTTTAAAGATTTTATTTATTCATTTGACACAGAGAGAGAGATTACAAGTAGGCAGAGAGGCAGGCAGAGAGAGAGGAGGAAGCAGGCTCCCTGCCGAGCAGAGAGCCCAATGTGGGCCTCGATCCCAGGACCCTGGGATCATGACCTGAGCCGAAGTCAGCGGCTTTAACCCACTGAGCCACCCAGGCACCCGAAGGCAGAGGCTTTAACCCACTGAGCCACCCAGGCGCTCCTTTATTTTATTTTTTATAACAGCCGTAACTGGGTTTGCCTCTTGGTGGGTGTCCAAGCCAAAAGACACAACTGAGCTAAAGAATAGGGAAAGGAAGGATTTTGCCTGCAACTAGTAAGGGACCCTGGGGCTATTTCCCCAAGTGGCCTCCCTTGAACCACAGAACTGGGAAGTTTTAAGCTAAGGAGGCATACAGATTCACACGGACTTGCGCAATGGGGAGTCAGCATGGAAATGGGGCAAAAGTCATCTTAAGGTGATCTGTCTGTCCAGGTCCAAAGCATGAGGGCCAGTAAGAGTCGGCATCACCCATTCCATACCTCCATTTGAGTTTTAATCTAGTAAAGATAAGTCAAGAATGCGTGTCAGGTCAATCTTTACTTTTGAATCAGCACTGGGAGCTTTACCACTGATTTATTGTCCCAGATATGATAAGGCTATCTCCTGGTCTGACAGTGCTGTTTGTTTTTACATTCTTCTGTTCCCTTAAAAATCACTATCTACCGGGACCTATTCTTTTGCAATTTGCAAGATATCCCCGGAAGTTCTGCAAGAAATATGCTTTGTGAAGGGGGGGGTCAGCGCGTCTGGGTGGCTCAGGCATTAAGCGTCTGCCTTCCACTCAGATCCTGATCCTGGGGTCCTGGGATCGAGCCCCGCGTTGGGCTCCCTACTTGGCGGAAGGCCTGCTTCTTCGTCTCCCACTTCCTGTGCTTGTGCTCTCTCTCTCTCTGTCTCTCTCTCTCTTTCTGTCAAATAAATAAATAAATAAATATTAAAAAGAAAAAAAAAGAAGGCGTCCCGCAACCAGAATGATCTAAACAAATAAACAAACAAACAAACAAACATAAATTGAACAGCATTGCCCCCTGATCAAGCTCTTTGGCGGTGTCCTATGCCCTCCAGTGAAGTCTTGCCTCTGCTCACCTCTCCAGCCCCAAGCCTGTCCCCAACTCCTCCCAGCACTCACCACCTTCACAGACATAACCAGCCCTCTTCCCTGCTCCCCACCTCAGGGCCCCATCCATGCTCCCTCTTTCTGGAGGAGTCTGTCTTCCTCCCACTCCTGGCCTGGCCGACTCCTACTGACCCTTAAGGACTCAACTGGCCCTCTTCTCTGCAGACAGGGCTTGCCTGCCAGACCCCTGCGCTGGTCCCCACATCCTGTTCACTTTTGCTCACGGCTCTGTTCTGTGTTTGCTGTTGGAAGCTGGCTGTTTACTTGCATATTGTCCGACCGAGGCAGGAGGCATGGGGTCTTGGCAAAGTGCATGGCTGATGCTTCATGAATCCTTGCTTAATGACCAGATGAGCCAATGAATTGTCTCCCCAAAGGGCTCAGGGCCTTTTGGGAAGACACCGTCATCACTTCTATCTCCTGCTCTTGATAGCCAACCCAAGAGGATCACAAATTTACTAAAGACACTTCAGGTTACTCCCCTAACCTCTGCAGTCCCTTCCCTCTTTCCAGATTTTCTTCAAACTGTTCTCTTCCTTTGGGCCCAGGGAACCAAGGTGCTGCGGCCCCGAGGATGCCCTGAGGATGCCCAAGGTCCTGGAGTGGAGGACGAACCTCAGGTAATGGGTGTTTATAGTGTGTGAGCTCTCTCTGAGCACTAGGGACCCCTCTCTCGCTCTCTTTTGTGAGTATATATATCTTTTACTAAGTAAACTCTATGCCTGATGTGGGGCTCAAACTTACGACCCCAAGATCAAGAGTCACATGCTGTACCGGCTGAGCCAGCCAGACACCCCTAGGAGCATCTCTCTCTCTCTCTCTCTCTCTCTTTTTTTAAAGATTTTTTATTTATTTATTTGACACAGAGAGAGAGATTACAAGTAGGCAGAGAGGCAGGCAGAGAGACCGGGAGAGGAGGAAGCAGGCTCCCTGCTGAGCAGAGAGCCCGATGCGGGCCTCGATCCCAGGACCCTGAGATCATGACCTGAGCCAAAAGCAGAGGCTTTAACCCACTGAGCCACCCAGGCGCCCTAGGAGCATCTCTTTTTTTTTTTTTTTTTTTAAAGATTTTATTTATTTGACAGAGAGAGAGAGAGATCACAAGTAGGCAGAGAGGCAGGCAGAGAGAGAGGAGGAAGCAGGCTCTCTGCCAAGCAGAGAGCCCGATGCGGGCCTCGATCTCAGGACCCTGAGATCATGACCTGAGCCGAAGGCAGAGGCTTTAACCCACTGAGCCACCCAGGCGCCCAGGAGCATCTCTTTTGATAGAAGGTGGAGCAATAGCAAAAGAGAGAGAGAAAAGGAAAGAACCAGAAACAAAGGAGACAGAAGCAGACTGCACAGGAGGGCAGAGCAGGGAGAACTCATCTGGAAGGACATCAGAGACCCACCCCCCTAAAAAAAAGAGAGGGACTTCAACAACCTCCTGAATGGGAGAAAATATTTGCAAATCACATATCTGGGGGTGCCTGGGTGGCTCAGTTATTAAGCATCTGCCTTTGTCTCAGGTCATGATCCCAGGGTCCTGCTCTGCAGGAGGCCTGCTTCTCCTTCTCCCACTCCCCTGGTTGTGTTCCCTCGCTGTGTCTCTCTCTGTCAAATAAATAAATAAGTAGATAAAATCTTTTTAAAAAAATCATATATCTGATGAGGGATTAGTAGCCAAAATATATAAAGAACTCATATAAGTCAATAGCTAAAAATCCAATTTAAAAAATGGGCAGAGGATCTGAACAGACATTTCTCCAAAGAAGACATGCAGATGGCCAAAAGGTACATGACAAAGTGCTCAACATCCCTCCTCATCAGGGAAATGCCAGTCAAAACCAATGAGGTGTCACCTCCTGGCTGCCAGGATGGCCATTATCAAAAAGACGAAGGGCATGTGTTCCTCTGGTCCCTCCCGCTGTGGCCTCCTGTTGATGTCCCTTTCCTGTAGTGTGTGGTCTGAGCAAGCCTGAACTAGCTAGTACTCATTTCTCCCTTTTCAAATATACCTGTGTTCTTTAAACAAGGGGAAAACCGGAAGAGACGCTTCCCCCAGCCCGAAGGTGCCCACTGCTTTCTCATCCCCGCCAGGAAGGGCAGTTGGGTACAGGATCCACTCTGGGGCGGACTTGGTGGCTTGAATCTTTGCTTTTTTTTTTTTTTTTAACTTTTAAGTTTATGTATTTCTTTCTCTTTTTTAAAAAAGATTTTATTTATTTAGGGCGCCTGGGTGGCTCAGTGGGTTAAGCCTCTGCCTTCAGCTCAGGTCATGATCTCAGGGTCCTGGGATCGAGGCCCGCATCAGGCTCTCTGCTCGGCAGGGAGCCTGCTTCCTCCTCTCTCTGCATGGAGTCCGATGTGGGCCTCCATCCCAGGACCCTGAGATCATGACCTGAGCTGAAGGCAGAGGCTGAACCCACTGAGCCACCCAGGCACCCCTAAATTTATCTATTTCTTTTTTTTTTTAAGATTTTTTATTTATTTATTTCACAGAGGGAGAGAGATCACAAGGAGGTAGAGAGGCAGGCGAGAGAGAGGGGGAAGCAGGCTCCCCGCTGAGCAGGGAGCCCGATGTGGGCCTTGATCCCAGGACTCTGAGATCATGACCTGAGCCGAAAGCAGAGGCTTTAACCCACTGAGCCACCCAGGCGCCCTATCTATTTCTTTATCAAAGTAATCACTACACCCAACATGGGGCTCGAACTCAGGACCTAGAGGTCAAGAATCACACCCTTCTCTGATTGAGCCAGCCAGGCACCCCCTTGAATCTGCTTTGAATCCTGGCTTGGTGCTTAGTTTTTCCCGGTTGTGTAACCTCGGATCTAGCCCTTGATCTTTCTGAAGCTCAGCTTCTTCGTCTCTGAAAGGAAGGAACGCTGTTTACTTTGCAGGGCTGCGAGGATTAACAGTGTATACAAAATCTTGCCTAATGGCTGCGACATTGTAAACATTTAGTATATAGTAGTGTTTTGACGATAATCTGCGAAAGTGTGAGCAAGGCAGAGTGCTTTGGGGCCTTTTAGGGCTGCCTGCTCTGCCTCTTCTGGGCCCCCAGCATTTCTCCTGAATCTCACCCCGTGCATCAGGTGGGCTCTTTCAAGGACGTGGGTGTGAAATCTACGGCTTTTGGAGTCCAGACACTTGACCAGAAGTAAACAAAGCTTTCACGGTGGAAGAATGGGCAGAGGCACCTGTCGTGGTTCCCCCATAATGGATTCTGGGGGTGGAGGCAGGGCGGGGGCAAGATGACTGGAATCACGTGGAAGGAGGACTTAAAGCTGAGGAATCACGCAGGTTCTGCTCCCGGGAGAGGTAAGTGAGTGTGATTGATTTATGCACCCACGCGGCTCCCAGTGAGCAGAACACAGTCCCGTGCTCTGGGGTGAGGACTAGGGAGCAATGGTGAGCTGGCTAGACGCCATCTCTGCCATCATAAAGCTTAAAGCAGGCAAGACAGCCAGAAATGACTGCCCAGAGAATAAAGGACATATGGGAGTAATAACTTCATTCTATGAAAAAGAAAGGAAACTTAGAAATTTTGGGGGGTGGGGGCATCTGCTTTAGGCTGGGTGTTCTGGAAAGGCCTCTTTGAGGAGGGGACGTTTCAGCGAAAGGGAAAACAGGAAAGAGGCACCGCTCTGCTTTGGGAAGGAAGGGAAGCCCTTTTGAAGAAATGGAAGAAGGACCCCCCGACCCCATACGCAGATGGCCCTGAGCATGACCTCTGAGGGGCACGGGGCAGAGGCCAAATCACGCAGACAGTCTCAGGGTCGTTGGGGGCTGTTTTAATCCCGTCAGCTTCTTCCCACATCCCCACTTGGTATCCTCAGACATCACCCGGGACACTGCTGACAGGAGTGGTGCGTCCTGAGACCCAGCAGCCTCTAGCCCTGCTCCTCCACTGACCCTGTGCCTCAGTTTCCCCACTGAAAAATTATTAATATTTTTCCAAAGACCATTCCCGTTTCACTGGGGCACTACATCATGCCTTACAAAAAAAAAAAAGGCTACTTTCATTTCCATCTTTTCTCTTCTCTGGCTGGGCCAGGTGGCAGGAGAAGACTCTGTATCATGGGGCTCAGTGAACAACCCTTAATCATTTTTTAAAATTTATTTTGGGGGCACCTGAGTGGTGCAGTGGGTTAAGCGCCTGACTCTTGATTTGGGCTCCAGTTGTGATCACAGGTTGAGATTCGCTCTCCCTTTCCTGCTGCCCCTCCTGTGCGTGCTCTCTCTGTCTCTCTGAAATAAAAAAAAAATCTTTAAAAAACCCACAAATTTACTTTTATGTAATCTCTATGCCCAACATGGGGCTTGAACTCACAACCCTGAGGTTAAGAGCCCCATGCTCTAGGGACTGAGCCATCCAGGCACCCTGTAAGGTTTTGGCTTCTTAAAAGAAGACCCTGCCCCCGGAGCACAGGCTCACCCTCTTCTTTTTAGCAGAAGAGACGCACCTGGGCGGTGGTGGGGGGGGAATGGCTGCAAGGGAGCAGGTGCCTGAGAGCTGCCCCTCCCTCCCCCCCCCCCCC